>JAAHCF010000123.1:0-63756 GCA_038367545.1 Beauveria asiatica | reverse complement strand
AAAAAAAAAAAAAAAAAAAAAAAAAAAAAAAAAAAAAAAAAAAAGAGCAAAAGACGAGATTATCGAGTTGAATCATGTGCGGAGGCCCCGAAACTGTACATCGCCCTCGAGGCGGCGCCCTCGTCGCCCTCAACCCTCCCCGCGGCGCGTCCCCAACGAGTCTCTTCAGCGGCGACCTCACCTTTCACACACCCGGACAGCCCAACAGCGCCGAGGCGACGCATGCGCGGCTAGCCTTTGACGAGGAGCAGCCGGAGCGATTACTGCCGCCGGACCTTTGCGTCATTATCCAGTGGGATTGAGCTTTCCCCCCCTTTTTGGCCCAGGTCATCTCGAACCCCCCCTCGGGCTAACTTTTTTTCATTCATGGCAGCACCGGAGGCGACTTGACAATGAAGGCGAGCGACTGCGGCCTGTTCCGCCAGCTTCGACTCTCAGCGGCGCGCAGTGAGGGCGGCGGCGGCGCTCAAGACGCTTCTTTTTTCGAGTGGCCCCTGCCGCAGGCGCTGTCGCTGCAGGTTGGCAGCGAGGGCATCATCGGCCGCCGCGTGTCCGTCTACGCAGAGAGGGATCGAGACGAGCGGCGCGAGCGCACGGTGCTGGCAGAGGGCATTGTCGGGTTCAATAGCTGGGCGGCCGAGCGGGCGTCGTTGTGAGAGCTGGTCATGTTGTCTTTTCTTTTTTTTTTTTTCTTTTTTTTTTTTTATAACTGTACTTGGTGCCACCAATGTAGAGAAACGAGAGCCCGGGTTTTTGTGTGAGCATATGAGCAGCCCCCTATTACAAGGGACGAAACGGAGTCAAGGGTACACTTGGATGGCTGAATTGGTTCTCGTGATGAGATGGTTAGGATGTAGCGAAATTTGGACTTGTAACCACACGAGATGCCGCCGTTGGAATTTACCCTTTACTTGGTAGACGTCCAGGGCCAGGCGGCGCGGGCAGAGGTAATAAGGATGTTGACAGTAAAATATAGGTACAGTGGGTGTAGGTACGTACCTACCTACGCGGGAGAGGGGTGTTTTCTGACATGCCCTCTGACAGATTTTTGTAGATAAAATATTATTTAGGCATGTTGCCATGGATTCGGGCTTCTCGGATAGGATATCAGAAATTTTTCTAATATGCTAAAAAGTGCGATTTCCTTACAACATGCCTAAAAAATATGCTAGAGGGTAAAATATGTCAGAGGGCATGTCAGAAAATACCCCTCTCCCGCGTAGGTAGTGGAGGTGGGTGCCCGCTACGGAAGACTATAGGTGCCTTCGTCTAAATTAAATTATATATATATCTATTATATATATATTATTATAATCACGCCTAAGGCATATTATATAGGCCTAGTTACTAGGTATATATATATATACTAGGGTAGAACTTATAGGTATAAACTTATAAAAGTATAAATATTTATTTTCTAGCTTATTTTAAATTTTTTTCTTTCTTTTATAACCTTAATCTAACTAGTATATTTATAATTTTCTTAATTCCTTTTTAGTTACTCTTATATTTCCTTTTTTTAATATATAATCCTCTTTTATTTAATACTTATTATATACTATTATATATTATATTAATAATATTTTATAATCCCTCTATTATATTTTAACCCCCCCTTATATAAATCTTTATTAACTTAAATATTTTTATAATAAATAGTTTCTTATATATATAATTAATATTAAAATAACTAATACTAACTTAACTATTTTTAATTTCTTTTAACTAAATAAGCTTTTTAGTAAATATATTTTTATAAATATAAAAAAGCTAAAAAAGGCTAATATAAATATATTTATAACTTATATAACTATTATAAAGGTATATAACTATATTTAAAAGGATACTTAGAAATATATTTATAAAAATAATAATAAGGTATATTATAAGCTTATATAAATTATTTTTAAATATAAACTAACTTATATAGTCTAGAATTAAATAATTTATTAAGTATAAGCCTATATTTAACTTATATAATAATAAAATAGCTCTTATAACTAATTTTAAGTACTTATAGGCTATTAATATATTAATAAAGTACTTATATAATAATAAATATACTAATATAAATATATATAATAGTTATTATAAAGGAAATAGTAAGTTTTTATATTATATAAGTATAATTAGGCTCTTATAAGGTTATACTAACTATACCTATATCTCTATTACTAATAAGTACTTAAACTATAATAAATAAGCCTAAATAGTCTAAAATTAGTCTTATACTAATATATTTATATAGAAAAAAAATACTCTAGTTAAGTATTCTTCTAAGAATATAGTAGAATAGACCCCTATAAAGTAATCTAAGAAGGTATAAGTTATTTTAGATAATAAAGAGTCTAAATTAGGCTTATATAAGGCTATAGATAACTTTATTACTAATATACTAGCTAATATACTTTAAAAAGTATTTAATCTCTTTAATATTATAGTTAATTATAAGAAGAAGTAATAATTAGGCTTCTATAAGCCTAATCTAGAGTTTTTTTTATTATAAAGATTTATTTTAGTTAGGTTTTTTATTATACTAAAGTATATTAGTTAATATAAGGTAGGTTAGGTTATTATAGTTAAGTTTATATATAATAATATAATATCTAGTATAATTAAGAGTATATATTATTAATTAAGCCTATAACTTCTAAATTACTTATTTTATATATATAATAGCTTATATAGCCTTATATAAAATAAACTAAGAGTCAGTAGACCTTATAGTACTTAGTAAGGGGCTATACTTAGGTATTTTATCCTATTTACCTTAAGTATCCCCCTTTACTAATCTTTTTTACCTTTATTATTAAAAAAAAATAATATAGTATATCTTAAAATTAATCTTAAGCTATTAAAAGGCTATATTATAGATTTATACCTTTAAAAAACACTAATCTAAGAGATTCTTAAGGTATTACTATATACTTATTATATCTAAGTTAGCTATATAGTTCTATATAGCTTTTTATAAGCTTAGTAACTTTAAAATTAAGAATAAATAAGCTATTTTATTAATTTATTAGCTTAAATCTAGTTATTATTTTTTAATAAAGGGTTAAATAATTAAGAAATTTTTAAATAACTTTATAATAAGGGATATAAAATTAGTATAATTATAATTAAGTAGATTTAATATTAATAAGACCTCTTTTAATATTATATAAAGGAATAAGATAAAATTATATAAGTATATTTATAAATATAACTATTAAAGTAAAAATAGAAGTCTTCTATTCTAAAAGGCTATAATTAAATAATATTAGTAATATATTTATACTAAAATAGTTATAATATCTCTTAAGACTTTATATATAAAGTTTATAAAGAGATTAAGCTAATAATTTATTCTAAATAATAAGAAAATACTAATATATTCTATTATTATTACTTTATAGTGCCTAGACTAAACTATATTTAGTTAGTTAATAAGTATAATAAATTAAAGTAGTAAGGGTTTAAGATCTATATAGTAATTAATAAGTATACTTATTATATTATATAATTCTATTATAAATATTTATCTAGTATAAGCTAAAATATCACTATATAATATCTTATTATACTTATTTCTAATAAAAAGATACTTAAAATTATTTAATTAGATTATAGTTTAAAGATAGTAATTATCTTTACTTTATATTACTTCCTTATATAGGGCTAAGATAAAGAAGATAATATCTATATAAATAAGAATAACTCTAATATTTTTTTTAATAACTATTAAATTTATAAGTAAAATATAAATAATACCTAAATTAAGTTATAGTAGATATTACTTAGTAAAAATAGAACCTATTTTTAAAGGGTAGGTTTAGATATCTCTAGATTTTATTTATTACTAATAGATTTTAAATATACTTCTAATATCTAATAGATTATAACTATTAAGATAATAACTCCTTAGTTAATTATATTATATTTATCTTTACTTATATAGTTATTATTTAAATAAAGCTATAAGGTTTTATTTAAGCTTAGAATAGCTATATAATTTAAAAATAGAAGAACTATTTATATTTATAGTATAAAAAGCCTACTATTCTTTATTATATTAATACTAATTAAGACTATTATTAAAAGATTAATAATTAATAACTATAATCTAGTTAGTAATACTTTAATTAGATTATTATATATCTAAATAACTACTTACTAATAAAAGTTATAAATATTTATATTTTTTTTATAATATAAAGCCTATAATTATTAGATTTAGGAGTAAGTAATACTAATTATTCTTATATAGTATTATATATATATTTATAAGATTAATTATAAAAGTATATACTAGATTAAACTTAGTTAAAGCTCTTACTTCTTTTATATTTAGTTAATAGGCTAGAATATCTTATATAAGTATTAAATAACTAGAAAAAATAAGTAATAAACTATTATAACCTTTAAGTCTTTTTATTCTAAGTATATATAAAATATATTACCTATTCTTACCTTTTCTTCTTCTATACTTATTTAGTAATAATAGTTTATTCTTAATCTATTCTTATTAGGTTCTTATTCTCTTAAGTAAATAACTACTAAGCTTAATTTATAATAATATCTTTTAATACTAAAATATTAGTAAAAGATTAGCTATTAAAAATAGTAAAGGTTTAAGGTAATTTATAGTATATAAGGATATATTAACTATTAAATATAATAAATACTTAGTCTAGCTAAGAGATATTTATAATAGCTAAATCTAGATTATTAGATTTATTATTTAGAGTATTTATATTAGCTAGATTAAATAAAGCTTATTCTATTATATCTTATAGTAGATTTAGTATCTTTAGATTTTTAGCTAATTTAGTTTAAAGTTATTAACTAAGAGGACTTATTTTATACTTAATTTAGATTATTAATAGCTAAAGTAAAAAAGGTAATTATAATAAAGACTATTCTAATTTAATTAATATTTTATTAGGTTACTTCTTTATAAAAAGCCTTAATTACTTTTACTTTAGCTAGTTCTTATTTATATTATTTATATTTAGTTATTATACCTTTAAGTTATTTCTCTTTTTCTTAGACTCTTTTTTTTTTAAGGATATTTTAATTAAACTTAGTAAGTTTAACTTAAATTAGAATAAAAATATAAGTTTTTAATCTATTACCTTTAGAAGTTCTCTTAATATAAAAGAACTCTTATTATACTACTTTAAATAGTATATAATAGAATTTAGCTACTTTAGATAATATACTTAAATAATCTTCTAATATAAAGTATAGCTATAAAATTCTAAAAATATTCTTTTTATAATATAATAAAGAAGAAACTATATATTTATAAACTTTTAGTCTAGATTAAAGAAGATAAGACCCTTAAATTTCTTTATTTATTATAATAAGTCCTTAAAGAGATTTTAATAAATAATATTATTATATTTAATAATAATAACCTTAGCTATATAGAGAATAATATAATAATAGCTTATTCCTAATCTATAGTTAGTCTATTTCTTAGGTAGTAAGTTAGGTTAAAATACTACTCTAGTAGTAATAAGTAGTATCTTTATATAAAGAATTATTAAGAGTAAAACTCTTAAAACTAATTACTTAGAATTACTTAGATTAATTAGTAGAGATCTAGACTACCTAACTATAAAAGTATCTCTCCCTTAAGTACCTATTTACCTCTCTACTATAAAGACTAATTACCTTAATTATCTAACTATCTATTAATCCTTAATTATAATAATTAATAAGTAATTTATTAATTACTCTTAATATAGTTATATAACTATATATTCCTTTCTTCTATATCTTACCTATAGCTAACCTTATTATAGTATATATACCTTATATAAGAGTATTTATAATATTATTCCCCTCCTCCTTTAGTCTTATCCCTAAGGCTATAAAATAAGCTACTTAAGTAATTTAGTAATTTCTCCTCTTATATCCTTATATCCTAATATACTTACTAACTATATTATTAAATAAAAGTTAAAAGCCTTTTAAGTATTATCCCTTTATTATAATAATCTTTTTATAGCTATTCTTATAAACCCCCTTCTCTTAACTATACTTTCTTATATAGCTTATAAGGGTTATAATATTATTTAATATTAGGTTTCTCCCTTAAATTCCTTTTAATATATAAAGTATATTTATTTTAATTTATCTTAATATAATATTTAAAGTATTATATTTACTTAATTAAAGAATATTACTTTTTAGTATATTAAGCTTAAGTATAAGTTAAAAGAGGTAAAAGAAAAAGTTCTTTATTTTTAAAAATAAAAAAAATTATAATTTAAGAAAATAATATATATAATTATATATAATATTAATAATATTAAAAAGTTAAAGTATATAAAATAAGAAAAAGTAAAATAACTTTAGAAGGCTATAGGGGTCTTTTTTACTCCTTCTAAGGATTTAAATCTTACTTTTATTTATTTTTTAGATATTAAGTTTAGTATTAAGTTATTAAATAGTACTTATATAATTAATTAGGAAGTATTCTTTAAGAATAGAACTATTTAAGTAGAGTTAAATAATTTATAAGATTCTTAATTAATTCTTAGGTATTTTTAGAGTTTAGGTATTCTTTTTATTTAATAAGATAATAGTAATTCTTAATATTTCCTTATACTCTAAGTATTCTTTTAACTTTATATTTATTAATATTTTTAATTATAATTTTTATAGTAAATATAGAATTATCTAGTACTTTCTTAAGTAATAATATATAAAATATTAAGTAAATTCTTATTTTATTTAATAATAATAGTTTATAGTTAGTATTTAATATTTTTTATTCAATAAAAAATAGTCTAATTTTCTTTTAGTTAAGTTTATTATTAGGTTACTTTATTTTAATATTTTTATAAATAAAGTAAACTTTATATCCCTCCTCTAAGATTAGTACTAATAATCTTTTTTTATTTATATAATATTTTATTTAGTTTTATAAGAATATCTATTTTTTTTATAAGTATCTTTATATTTTTATAATTATTTCTATATATACTATTACTATTAATATATTTATAATATATACTATATATATATTAATAATAAGGTTAAACCTATAGTTTACTTTTAGTAGTAATATCTTTATATTATTAACCTTAAAGCTATTATAAGCCTATTATATAAGTAATAGCTATATTACTTAATTATTTTATTAGTAGTTAATATAGCTTTATAGGTACTATTCTAATATTTAGTTTAGAATCTTTATCTAACTATTTATTTATAAGTAGAATACTATAAATAAGCTTTACTTAATTTATATAGTTTCTATTAGGTATTTTTAAAAGTTAGATATAAATAACTTATTATAATCTAATATAAGCTTCTTTAGTAATCTATATTATACTATAATAGTTTTAAAGAATATATATACTAAGTCTTTAGTATTACTTAATTCTATATAAAGAATATAATAAGTATATTTTATAAGTTTATTTATAATAACTAAGATACTATTATATATTACTCTTATTATAAGTTCTTTTAACTTTAGTAGTTTAATAATAAAGTCTATTATAACTATTTACTATACTTACTTAAGTAATAATATTAGTTATAATTCTTTATAAGGTATATATTATAATACTTTTATCTTTCTATATATATTATATTTATTTATAATTTATTATATTATTTTTCTACTTTCTAAGAAGTTATATAATCTTCTTAATTTATTAATTATTTTCCCTATACCCTAATATCTATATAATAGGTATTTATATATCTCTCTAATAAGCTATTCTTAAAGTATATTAGGAATATACTAATATTTATTATATAAGAAGGTCTCTTCTTTTTTAATTAAATATAGTTTTATCTCCTAATTATCTAGATAGTTATTCTTTTTAATATATAATTTAATTTATTATATCTAAATATTATCTAGCTTTACCTTCTAAGTTATACTAAGTTCTTAAGTACCTAGTACTAGGTTTTTACTCTTATTATACTTAAATATTAGATATTTAATTAGTATTTCTTTTAATTTTAAATCTTCTCTTTAGCTAAAAGTATTTACTTTATTATTAAGTATCTTTTTCTAATATAGAATCTTAAAGTTATAGTCTATAAGGGTTTTATACTATTATATTTATTATTTATTAAGTTCTTTTATAATAATAAATAAAGTAAGGTTTTTATAATCTAAATAAACCTTAATTTTATAGTTTATACTTATTAAATAATATTACTATTCTTTAAATACTTAAATAATAATTATTAGTTCTTTATTATATATATTATAATTTAATTTTAGTTTATAAAGTTTCTTTAAAAAGAAAATAATTAAATAAAGTTATCCTTTTTTATCTTTTTATCTAAGTTACCCTCTAATTATAAAGTCTAAAGTATTAGTTTTAACTTTAAATAGTTTATTTAGATTAGCTATAATTAGAACTAGTTCTTCTAAGATCCTTTTTTTTAAAGTCTAAAAAGCTTTTTCTTCTTTTTTAATCTATTTAAAGGTTTTATCTTTCTTTATAAGATTTATTAGTAAAATAGTAATCTCTCTAAATTTATATATAAAGTATTAGTAGAAGTTTATAAATTTAAAGAATCCTCTAACTTCTCTAATATTAGTTAGTACTAGCTAATTTTAAATATCTTTAATCTTTAATAGACTTATCTTAATATATCCTAAAGTAATTTTATATCTTAAGAATTTAACTTTTTATTAGTAAAATTTACTTTTTATTAATTTAACTAATAAGTTATTATCTTAAAGTACTTAAAGTACTTTATATATATATTTCCTATATTCCTTAAGTATATTAGAATAAATAAAGATATTATTAAGGTAAATAATTATAAAGTTATTAAGTTATTTTTATAATATATTATTAATTATTATTTAAAAAGTAATTAGTATATTAGTAAGACTAAAAGGTATAATTAAATACTTAAAGTATCCTCTTATAATTTAAAAGGTAGTTTTTTACTTATAATTATTCTTTATATAAATAAGGTTATAAGCCCCTTTTAGGTTAAAAGTAATAAACTATTTAGCTTATCCTACCTTATTTTATATTTTTATAATAAATAATAATAAGTATTAGTTTTTAATTATAATATTATTTAATTAATAATAGTTAATATATAGTTATAGCTTTTTATTATACTTTAATACTTATAAGATTAGATATCTTATTAGGGATTTAGAAGGTTATATATAACCTTTTTATAATATCTCCTTTAAATACTTCTTAAGTGCCTTATCTTACTTAAGGTTTTAAGGATAAATCTTCTAGAACCTAGGTTCTTTATTAGGCTAGAGTTTAATCTTATAATCCTAGTATAAATACTCTAGTAGTCTTATCTCTAGTTCTTTACTAAATAGCTTACTATACTTTAAGTATTCTTTAGGAATCTCTATTATACTAGCTTTTAACTCTTAAGTAATTAAGTAAATTCCTTAAGATTAGTTTTAATTTAATTAGGGTGCCTTTTATTTTTAGTTACTCTTACTATTATAATTATATCTTAGTATATCTTACTAAAGTTAACTAGTTCTCTAATTAACTTTAAGATTACTTACTTATAATTAAAGTAACCTTAATATAATATTATATTTTAAGATTATTATAATATTTAAAGATAATATATAGTTTATACTAAAAATAAATATAAGAAGTTATATAGTTTTTTAGTTTATTATATTATAATTATACTAAATATTATTTCCCTTTATATTTATAAGTTAGTAGGGCTTATCTTTTTTTCTTTAAGGTAATTATAATCTATTAATAAGATTTAGTAAAATATAATTTCCTAGTACTTTACTATTAAGTATTACTTAGACTTTTATTCCTTTAATTATAATATTAAAGGTAAGGTATTTATTACTATTAATATTTATAGTATATAGAAACTTATTAGATTTTTATTAAAAAGTTAGTCTTACTAATAATAATAGTTATTATTTCCTAATTTCTCTTTTTATTTTTTTTATAACCTTTATTCTTTATTTCTTTATTATTAATAGTTCTTTATAACTATATTAGAGCTTTTTTAGTAATTATTTAATTTACTAGCTATATTAATTAAGTTTAGACTAAATAAACTACTTATAAATATACTATTTCCTCCTTTTATAGGTCTTAGTAGTAAAGTATAGATAGTATAGGTATTTTCCTCCTTAATATAGTATATATTATTTTTCTTTAAGTCTAAATAGTTTAAGTACCTCCTCTAGATCTTCTAGTATTATAGGTCTATTTCTAAGAATAGACTATATCCTATATTAAGGTTAAATCTAGGAAAGAATTAGTATTTAAGCTTCTTCTAGAGGTACTCTTTATAATTATTAAAAGAATAAGATACCTATAAAATTTTTATATAGTTAAGATATCTTATTATAAGTACTAGGTATTATACTATAAAGGTATATATTCTAAGACTTACTCCCTTTATTACTTCTTTAAACTTCTATTTAAGAATTACTAGGTAAGAGATATTAGTTCTATAAATTCTTACTCTTACTAGCTTAAGATTATCTAGACTAACTAATAAGGCACTAACTAGTCTAGGGTTATAATTTATATAGATCTCCTCTAAGGGTATCTTAAGAACTATATTAATAGTTTCTTTAGTATTTTAGCTAATTATTCTAAGGTCTTCCTCCTTATCTAAAATAAGCTATATTCTAAAGTCTTAGTCTTTATTAAATATAAATTTATAATTATAATTTATAAATTAGTTAGTATCTAAGAAGTATTTTTTATTATTTACTATACTAATATTTTAAATAAGTAGGTCTTTTTAATTAACTATATTTAATCTTTATCCTTTAGCTACTAGCTTTTACTATTTCTTAGGTACCTTATACTTATTTATAAAGTATTTAGTCTTCTTATAGTTATAGTATTTTTTTCCTCTTTTTTTTCTAATAATATTAAGTTCTATTAGACCTAGGTAAGTTCTATAGGCTATAGATCTATTTTAGTATCTTCTTATATTTACCTAATTATATTATAAGGGGTTACTTTAATAGCTTATACCCTTTCTACTATATTTAAGTTATCTAGTATAAAGATAATTATTAATCTTAATAATCTTCTTAATAAACTTATTAAAGTTATTAGGTTAATCTTCTTTAGTAATTTTATCTTTTATATCTTCTCTAAGTTTATTATAAAAGAGTTTTATTTAGTTATTATTATCTTAGTTAATATAAGTAGTAATATATTTAAACTTATATATATAATATTAAGTAAATTTAGTCTACTTTAGGGATTTAAGCTTATATATTATAATTTAAATTTTATTTAGATCTTTAAATATAGTTTATAGAACTTCTTTAAAGTTTTTATACTTCTTAAAGATTTAAGTAATTTCTTTATTAGGTTCCTTATTATTAAGGTAATCTCTAAGAGTTAGCTCTTACTATTTTATTACCTTATCTATAAGAAGGTTACTAATATAAAGGATCTTTATAACTTCCTTATTAATAGAGTTATTAACCCTTAGATAGGCTTTAGCCTAGGTAAGAAAGGTATAAATATCTCCTTTTACTCTATTAAATATATTAGGTTTAAGAAATTTAGGTATTATAGTTTTCTTCTTAGGTATTATATTTTTAAGTTTTATTTCCTCTAGTTATATATAAAGATATTCTATCTTAGTATTAAGATCTATAATCTTAGCTATATAGTTAATACTAGAGTTTATAACTATAGCTATAGAGTTAGTAGTATTTCTACTTATAGTAGATATTATAAAAGGTTAGCTACTTAAGGTTTTAAAAGTAACTTACTAAATAAGACTAATTAAAATATAATAATAGCTTATTTTTAATTTATAATTAGTCTATTTCTTAGATAATAAGTTAAGTTAAAATACTATTTTAGTAATAATAAGTAATATCTTTATATAAGGAATTATTAAGAGTAAAACTCTTAAAACTAATTACTTAAAATTACTTAGATTAATTAGTAAAGATCTAGACTACCTAACTATAGAAGCACCTCTCCCTTAAGTACCTATTTACCTCTTTATTATAGAGACTAATTACCTTAATTATCTAACTATCTATTAATCCTTAATTATAGTAATTAATAGGTAATCTATTAATTACTCCTAACGTAGTTACGTAACTACGTGTTCCTTTCTTCTACGTCCTGCCTGTGGCTGACCCCGCTATAATGCATGCGCCTTACGTAGGAGCGTTCGTAATAAATAAGTCTAATTATAAAAAGCTCTATTACTTTTTAATCTAATTAAATAGCTTTTATACTAATTTACTAAGCTTAACTAGTAATAAATAATATATTCTAAAGACCTTATTAATAGCTTTTAATTAAACTAGTTTATTTATAGTTATTCTAGTTTATATTAAAGGGATTAGAAGAAGTATTATTATAAGCTATCTTAATTCTAGTATTATCTAAATCCTTATTAGAAATCTTTATAATATTATTTATTTTTACTTAATTAACTATATTTAAGGGGGTAATATCTTAATCTTATCTTTAGTAAAGATTAATATTATAAAATAGGTATATCTTTAATTCTATAAGCTTAGTTTAGAGGATATTATATTAGCTTAAAGAGTATTACCTTAATTAAGTTAATATAATAATTTTTTTTATATTAGTTTAATAATATATAAAATAAAGTATATTTTTTTTCTATATACTTAAAATTTTACTTAAATAAGGCTAGAATATTATATAATCTAGCTAGTTTAAACTAGTACTAAGTAATTTTTCTTTTATTATAAATATTACTAATAATTTATTATATTTCCTAACTAATATAATCTTATTATTTAATTATTATACTTTAAATAACTTATTTATAATATAATTATTATACTAACTTTATTTTATCTTCTTTAATTAACCTACTAAGTTAGTACTTAAAAAAAAGGCTAAATTAAGAAAACTTATAATAGTATTTATAAGAATATACTCTTAAAGAATTTATATAATTAGTATATAACTATTTACTAATTATATTTAAGATAATATAACTATTAAAGTAACTATTCCCTTTTTTATAGTATATATAAAATATTTTAGCCTCCTTATTAAAAAAATAAATTAAAAGAGTATTAATATTCTATAATCTTACTAAATTAAGTATAAATTAGCTATATTATTTTTATTAGTACTATTATAGTATAGCTACGCCTTAAGTAAGAGAACACAGCTATAAGTCTATAAAGTTAAGAGCCTAGGTATTACTATAATATAAGATAACTATAAGTCTAAAAGGTCTATATAGGTCTATATATAATAAAAGAGAATATAATTATAAAGTTATAAGATCCTTATAAGGATCTTATAAAGGAGGTTTTTATTAATAAATAATAAAGTTATATTATTATAAATAGCTTATTTATTAAAATCTTCTTTATTATTTCTTTTATACTAGTTACTCTTTAATAAGTTATTTATTATTATTAAAGAATAATAAAAGAACTAATAAAGAGATCTAAAATAATAATAAAAAATAATTATACTTAAAATATTAATAAGACTTCTTTATAAGTTAATAATAAGAGTATTATAATAAATACTTTACCTTTATTAATATAAACTAAAAAAAGGTAATTACTTTAAAACTTTAATAGTATTTAATAAATTATAAATAATATAAGTAATATATAGTTAGTATTAATAAATAAAGTTATAAAGACCTTATTATTTAATTATAATAATAAAACTATATTTAAGTAAATATATTAAGAGTAAAAGATATAGAAAAGAAGGGCCTTAATAGAGAGAATAAAAAGAGGTAAGGAGATAGAGTTATTAGAAGGATTACTCTTTAATAGTAAAGAAGAAGTGCCCCTAAAGTAAGCCTATAATAAGGAATAAAGAAGTAAGATTAATATATAATACTTAACCTTTAAGGTAAAAAGTATAATTAACTTTTAAATATTTATAATAAACTTAAATATAATCTTTATAATAAGACCTTATAAGTTTATTATAATATAATAATAAGTTATTTATATAAGCTAGTACCTTTAAGGTAAATTAAAATAATACTAGACTTAGTAGTTAACTAATAATATAGATAGTAAATTTATTAAGGTATAATTATAAGCTTAATTTAAAGAATAAATATAATTAAAAATAAGTAATAAGTATATTTATAATTTTATAGTATTTATAGACTTAGATTATATATAATAAGTAAAGAACTAGTTATTTAGGTAATTCTTAAGAAAGTAAAAGAATAAGAAGTTAGAAATAATAAACTAGTTACTAACTAATATATATATTAATTTCTTTTTTAATTAGTTATAACTAGTATTTATAAAAAAGATCTTACTAAATAGACTATTAAGCTCTTAAGAGTAACTTATAAGTTATAATTATATAATAAACTTATAAAAAACCTAAAAGGGCTAGAGAGATTAAAGTAATAAGAATAAGTAAAATAGTAAAGTATTATAATAATAACCTTTAGACTTAAAAGCTAATAATACTTATATTTAAATAATAAGAAAAGATAAAGTAATAAGGTTAATATATAATTCTTATAAGTTTAGTTATTAGAATTATAATAATATATATAAGAGAAGGGATTATATAATATTAAGAGGAGACCTAAGTACTAAGGCTATAAGGCTATTATATAAAAGATATAAAGTTTAAGTATATTTAGACTAGCTAAAGCTAGGTTATTAGAAGTATAATAAAGACTATCTTTATTATAACTATAAGACCTTAAATTATATAATATATTATTAGTAAGGGTATATTATAAAGAGATATAGTTAGAGGTGCCTAACCTAGTTATTAGAATAGTAAGTTAGGTACTAGGAAAATATAAGAGAGTAATAATAAGATAATATATTAGTTACTAGGCCTAATTAAGAACCTTAGGTAATATATAAAGTATAAGAAAATAGTTATAACTTAAGGAAAAGCTCTACCCTTATAAGAACTATAAATATATAATTATAAGGTAACTATATTACTATAAGAGTTATACTTAACTTAAGAAGTAATTATAATATAATCTATATTTAAATTATAAGCTTAGTATAATTAGAGTTATTTAATTAAGATATTATTACTATTAATAATATACCTTTTAAAATAATAAGCTAGCTAAATATAATTATAAAGTTAATAAATAACTAAAAAATAATAAAAATATAGTAAATTTATATTATAGTTATTAACTTAAAAGTTAATAATATATTATTAAGAATATTATAATAATATAAAGAGGATTTAAATATCTTATTTAAATATAACTATTAGAATTATTAGTTAATTATAAATAACTTAGAACTTATAAAGAGTATATAAGTATATTATAAGATAATTATAAAAGCTAGGTTTATATTTATAGCTAATAAGAATAATAAGTTATAAGAGTTAGAGGACTAAGAAGATAGTATATTATAGATTAGGTATATTATAATAGGTAATATTAATAATAATATAGTTATATATAAGGAGGGCTCTCTAATATATAATAAAAATACTAAAAAGATACCTTTAAAATATATTAATATTATAATAATATTCTTTAAAGTAAAGGCATTAGAGCTATTACCTTTAGATAGATTATAATATACTATTAAGCTAGAGGATAGTATAGTACTACTTTAAAGACTAATTTATATATTTATATTTAAAAAGCTATAAGAACTTTATAATTTTATAATAGAAGTATAGTAAAAAAGATAAATTAGATATTTAATAAGCCTAGTAGGTATACTTATCTTATTTATACTAAAAAAAGTAGTAAATTATAAATATATATAAATTATTAAGTATTAAACTAATAAATATATAAGAATTATATAATATTATTTTTAATAAATAAGATTATAAACTAGTTATATAGTATAAAGATTTATAGTAAATTTAATATTTAAGATATATATTATTATATTAGAATTTATAAAGGTAATAAGTAAAAAATAGTATTTTATTATAAATATAGGTACTTTAAATTCTTAGTAATACTATTTAAGCTAACTAATATACTAATAATATTCTAAAAATATATTAATATAGTCTTATAATCTTACCTTAACTAGTTCTATATTATATACCTTAATAATATATTAGTATATAATAGTAATATTACTAAGTATATATAGTATATATATAAAGTACTTTAGCTTTTACTCTAAGTAAGCTTATATATAAACCTTAATAAATTAGAGTTTAATATTATAAAAGTATTATTTTTAAGCTTTATTATATAGTTAAATAGAATATATATAAAAAAAGAATATATTAAGGCTATTATAAGTTAATTATAATTATATAGTATAAAAGAAGTTTAGGCTTTTATAGGCTTTATTAACTTTTATTAATAGTTTATTAAGAGATTTAGTAAGATTATAAAGTTATTAATAAATATTAATATAGTATAAAAAAAAAGACTTTAATATTAATAAATAGTTAAATTATAATATTTAAGTAGCTAAAGAGTGCCTTTTAAGATACTTTAGTCTTAGCTTATTATAACCTAATAGTACTAATAAAAGTTAAAATAGATATATTAGACTTTATTATTAAGGTAATTTTATTATAAAAGTAGTATAAAAGCTAATACCTTATTATATATTTATTATATAAGCTAATAGGCCTAAAAATAAAATATTAGATATTTAATATAAAGATATTAGTAATTATAAAGGTATTCTACTAATAATATTATTACTTAGCTTATTTTAAATATACTATTAAAGTATTAATTAACTATTTAAATTATAATTATTTTATAATAAAAATAAAGTTAATAAATAAATAAGTTATAGTATTAGATAAGTTAGTATTATTTAATTTTATAATATAATATTATTTAAGGTAAAAGAACTTAATAAATATATTATTAAAGTAAGTAGATTATAAAGAAAATATAGAGAGTATATAAAAAAGGCTTATAGTATTATTAGTATTCTTATAATAATTTAAAAATATATAAGGTATAATAAGGTAAATTATAAGTTAATATAGGCTAGTAATCTATAAAGTAGTAAGAGGCTAGTAGTATATTATAATAAATTAAGTAGTAGATACACTTACTATTAGTAATAGTAGGGAAATAATATAAAAAGTATAAGAAAGAAGTAAGAGAGTTATAAGGTAAGTAGATAAGAGTCTAGTATAAAGTTAGACTAGTAAAAAAGTATAAGAAGTATTAAGGTAGTATAAAGAAGTATAAGATATATATAAAAGTTATAAGAATATAGTAAGAATAAAATAATTAGATATTATACTAAGCCTAATAAAGGTATTTAGTATTATTTAACCTAAAGAAGCTTAGTTAGAAGAAAAAAGACTAGTAAAAATATTAAGTCTAATAAAGATATTACTTATTATTAAAGATATATAAGAATAATATAAAAATATAATAAAAATAAGAAGTAATATACTAAGTCTAATAAAGGCTAGTATAATTACTTAACTTAAAGAAGCTTAGTCTAAAGGAAGAAGACTAATAAGAATACTAAGTCTAATAAAGGTATTACTTACTATTAAGGATATATAAGAATAATATAAGAATATAGTAAAAATAGGGAGTAATATACTAAGTCTAATAGAGACTAGTATAGTTACTTAACTTAAGGAAGCCTAGCCTAAAGGAGAAGGACTAGTAAGAATACTAAGTCTAATAGAAGCTAGCCTTATTATTTAGGATATATAAAAATAATATAAAAATATAATAAATATACTAAATACTATACTAAATCTAATAAAGGTAATTATTACTACCTAAGTTAAGGAAGGAAGCCTAGCTACTATAATATATAAAGCTACTTCTACCTTACCTTAAGCTAAGAAGTAGAAATATAATAATAATAACCTATAATACTAAGATAATTATATATATATCCTTTATAGCTTATATATAAAGGTATTATAGCTTTATTATAATAATAAAGTAGCTAAGTACTAAGGCCTCTAATATATATTATACTAAATAAAGTTATATTATTATTAGCTAAGTATAATAATAATAATATATTATTATATTATATTTTATAATAGTTATTAATAAATAAAAGGTAAATAATACTAATTATATAGTAAACTTATAGTATTATTACTAGTAACTTATCCTTATAATAAAATTATTATAAATATAATTACTAGTTTACCTAAAAGGTTAAAAAGGTATAGTATATATAATATAATATTAGTTATTATTAATAAATATATAAAATATAATTATTATATTATAATAATAAAATAGCTTATAAGTAAAGGTCTTACTAATATTATATTTAAAGAGGTTATTATATACTATAGTATATTATAAAGAATTATTTCTAATTAAAGGTTAATCTTTACCTTAAGGTTTTAGTAAAGTCTTTATTACCTCCTTATATATAAATAATATCTAAGTATTACCTTTTACTTATAAATAGATAGTTAAATAGAAAGATAGAATTAGGTCTTAGAGTATTATTTATATACTTTTTATAATAAAGAATAAGATAATTAGGTTAAGAAGTTACTAATAGCTTAATTAATATATAATATAAGTTTATATAATATAATAAGTATAGCTTTTATATATTTATTATATAGTAAATATCTTAAATTATTAGGTATAGAAGGTTATTTATTATAACTAAATATTTAAGTAAAAGAGTATATATAAGAGCTTTAAAAGGCTTATAAATATACTATAAAATAACTATAATAAAGCTATAAAGTATAGAAGAAGTAGTATAATAAGAAGTAAATAGGCTATAGCTTTAAGATAGGGGATTAGGTTCTACTTTTTATAAAAAACCTTAACTTATAGTAACTAAGTAAAAAACTTATAATAAAGTATATTAGATTATACTAAATTAAGTAATATATTAAAACTAATAGCTTAGTCTTTAAGCTCTAGTTATTAATAATAATAAGAATTTATAATATATTTAATATAATAAAAACTTAAAGTTATATATAAGTTATAAAAAAGTACTAATTATATTATTAAATTATATTATAATTAAAAATAATATTTATAAGGTTAAATAAATTATAGTTTATAAATATTATAATAAAAGGTAGTTATTTTAAGTTAAATAGTTTAACTTTAATAAAGTAAAAAACTTATAGTTAAAGAGATTTAACTTTATTAATAAAGATATATTTATAAATTATAAAGAAGACCTTTATAAGAGAATAGTTATAGGGGAGTAGTAGTATAAGAGTAAGGGGATTATAGTATTTTACCTTTATACTAAAAGAATTATTTTATTAAAAAAAGAAAATAAAAAATCTAGCTATTTAACTAATAAGGGTATATATAGGGAGTATATAACTAGTATACTACTCTTTAGTAATAAGCTTAGTACTAGTACTATCCTAGTATAAAAGGGATATTACGCCTATCTTTATAATAATCTTATTATATATAGCTATATTAGCTAGTACTAGACTATAAGTAGACTTATAAGATATTAGTAAGGAATATATAAAAAGGGAAAGGTAACTTACTTATATAACTTATATAACTACTTATACTTATACCTAGGTAATATAGGCCTTTACTATTTAGTATATAACTAGTATATACTTATAAGCTTTAGACTTATCCTTATCCTCTAAGTAATTATACTTTATATATAGTTATTATAATTAAAGCTATATAGCTTTAATAATAGCCTAAAGGGTTAGTTATAAGTTAATTAAGAGAGTATTATAAGTATACTTTATCTTATAATAAAGTAAAAAATAGAATATATTAAAGGTATATAATAACTTTATAAGTATTTAGTTATATTAAGATATACTTTTTTTTATTATATATATAAAGTATATATTTAATAAAGGCTATATCTAAATAGACTATTAATAAAATACTTATAATATAAAAATAAAGAATATATTATTAGTTTAATAGTACTTAAATATTAGGTTATTTTAGCTTATTATCCCTTATTTTATATAATAATAGTTATATAGAATTTTAAATTTAATAATAATTAGTAATACTTATATAATAAAAGAGTAAAAAGTATAAAAATAACTTACTCTTTACTTAATACTATTAATACTATTATTATTTTAGCCTTTTACTTAGCTTTAGTTATTTAAGGCTATTATTTATTTTTATTATTATATTAATAGTAAATAAGTAATAGTTATATAATAAGTAAATAGTAAGTAAAAGAGGAGAACTTATATATTAAAAAAAAATTTTTTTATAGAATTACTATTACTAAGTAAGTAAAGAGTATATAGTATATATATAAAAAAAAAATAAAAAAGATATATAATATAAGTATAAAAGAGAATAAAGGAGACTTTATAAAAGTTAGTAATTAATTAGTAAAAGAATACTATAAGATAATAATAAGTATAGTATATAATAAGAGTATACTTATAAAAATATAAATAGTTAAAGAAAAGAAGAGAAAATAGAAAAAGGAGGGTAAAAAACTATATTTTTATAAATATTATAAAAAATATAATTTTAAGTAAATTTAATAATAAAGTAAATCTAATAAGGTAAAGAGTAATAAAAGAAGTTATTATTATATTAAAGAAGTTATTTAAAGTATAATTTATATTATATATAAGCTATATACTTATTAAAAGCTAGTAAAGAAAAAGTTATTTTAAAAGTAACTAAGTAAAAAAATATATTATAATAATAAGTAAATATAATAAAGTTAAAATATAATAAGTAAAAAGAGCTATTAATAAGATAAAAGGGCTATTTATAAAAGAATTTAATATATATATAAATTATATATTTATTAAGTATTAATAAAAAAGAGGCTATTTATAGTTTTAATATAGTTAATATACCTTATAAATAGTTAATATAATATATAATAATAATAAAAAGAAAATAAGATTAAAAAGGGCTTTAGGCTAAGAAAATAAACTATACTTAAAGAGAAAAAGGAGGTATAAAAAGAAGAAGTAGAAGAGAGAATACCTTATTATAGTATAATTATACCTTAAGTAAGAGAATATAGCTATAAGCCTATAAGGTTAAGAGCTTAAGTATTATTATAATATAAGATAACTATAAGTCTAAAGGGTTTATATAGGTCTATATATAATAGAGGAGGATATAGCTATAAAGCTATAAAATTCTTATAGGGATTTTATAAGGGAGGTTCTTATTAGTAAATAATAAAGTTATATTATTATAAATAGTCTATTTATTAAGATCTTCTTTATTACTTCCTTTATACTAGCTACTCCTTAATAAGTACTTTAGATTAAGTTAGATTAGTTATTTTAAGGTAAATTTTTTTAGTAGTTTATTAATTTATAAAAAGTAAAGCTATTTAATCTTATAAATACTTTATATTATTTATTTTATTAGTATTTTAATTTTATTAATATACTTATTAGTAATTTCTAGTATAATTTAAAGTATTTAGCTTTAAATAATAATAGTTAATATTATAATAGCTAGTAGTAAGTATAAGAAAGAAAAGAGTAAGATTATAATAATATATAGGTATTATAACTTTATATATATTTATATTATATAGCTATATATATCTAATTAAGTTAAACCGTATACGCTAGGGTAAGCCTAGTAACGCAAATTTTAATTCGGACGAAGGCACCTATAGTCTTCCGTACCCGCTAAGGGGTGCTAAATAGCCTGTATTTATAGCCTTATAGGTGACACGGGCGGCCCACCGTCGCCGCCGCCGCCGCCGTCGCCCGCAAAAGAAAAGCCCGAGATGCGTAAGCCGGGGCTGATTCGGGATGGGGATATCCGTAGTATGCTGGTAAGCTTTCATCCCGTCTCCTTTTTAACTGTGGTTATTTGGCAGGGCCGGAAATGCGGGCGTTGACTCGGAAAATGGAGACTGGTGGCTATTTAGACGTCGTTTGCTGCCTTGGTAAATACAATAATTATAAGGCTCAGTAATAAAATGAGGCTCAGACTCTAGCTTTTCCTTGCTCGCTAATGCCGTCCATGCCATGCCATCCCCAGAAGGAGGGACCCGAGTCGGCGGCTGCCATCGAGGCCACCGTCAGCCTTATAACGAGGTTTACGCCCTAAATAAATATTTAGTCCCGATCAAGCTCGGCGGAGCTTAGAAAGAGTCCGCTATACGGGAAATAATCATTGCAGCAGCAGGTTGTATATATGTATGTATTGCGCCGAATAGCTCGTGGAACCCTGCGCTACCTCTAAAACCCCCAAGAAACCGGTAAAAGCCTATACGGCCTGCTATAGCCTAGCCTAGAGCCGACTTCTCTGAGCCCTTCTCATTATGATCTTGAATCGCTAGCAGGTTATAGTACATGTATACATCCAAATATAGCTTCTGAGTCTTCTTAATTGCTCTTGCAGATTTCAGTAAGGAGAGCAACCGTGCAGCTCGGGATGTTGGCCTGAAGATCCCCATTGATTTCCGCATCCTTATAATGGTTGAAAAAGTCGCAGATCTTCGGCTTAGTCAACTTGCTGTTGTCCAACTCTGTGCTGCACTTCTTAACAGCGGCGGCGTCGACGGGACCAAGGAGCTCCTCCAAAACAGCCTCGCCCTGCTCGGCCTCCTTCAAGCCGCTGGTCTTTTTCAGACCTTGAGCCGGGCACCAACATTCGCGAGCTGGCACAATTAACCCATCGGCGTCGGGCTCTCCCTCGCCGGCCTTGGGGGGGTCACAGGCGCACTTGTTCACCGCATTAGGGTTGCTCTCGGTATACGCATTCAGGGCATTCGTCTCCTGCTTCATATCTGTCGTAGTGGCACACTTGCAGTCTGCATTCCTGACAGCGTTGTAAGTTATTCTGCGGTCAACCCAATTACAGTCGGCAGCGACCGTGCCGCCAGTACAGGTGCACGGGTAGACGGCCGTGTAGGGTCTTTTGGCGAAGCCCTGGATCAAGCATTTGGACCCAGGGGTGAGCAGATTGGACGACCTGGCAGTCGTGTTGTAAGCTCCGGTCCACTGGCCGGCGACGGATACAACCGCCAAGGAGAGGATGGAAAGGACTCGAGGGTTGATGGTGAAGCTCATGGTGAAGTGCTGTAGTAGGTTGCTGTAGGTTGCTGTAGTAGAGTAGCTCGATTTATGTAGTAATGTCACTTACTAGAATAAACATAGCATCAAGGGAGAGTCCAAACTCTTTTTATATACCTAACTATCAAACACATAGTAGTATAATTAACTATCCTATATCATCTCTTCTTACTGCAATCTCCCCCACTAATCCTATATTATGCGTAATGAATAGATTATATATAGCTTCTACCGATTATATCACGCCCTGAAAAAGGGACGAAAAGCAGCACGCGTGTGGAACCGTACGTCTGTCTCTCCATGCGTCCATGTGTAGGTCTGGGGCGTTGACACGTAACCCTATGTGCATATAAATCCGGCATCTCTATATAATTTCCGTCTTCCCGGTACCTCGCGGGCTGAAACTCGGCCTGGCATTACTCGCGAGCACCTAGCAGTAATAAATAAATAGTCAAGTATTAGCTCAAACGTGGTCGGGAGAGAACTCTTTTAAAGGTGGTAAGTGGCACCTATATGCAACGTACGAGCCAGGACTATTCTAAAAATCGAACAAGAGAAGAATAAGAAGAACAAGAGCGCTAGCTAATACTCACAACCGCCATGGTAGATTCGTCCCTAACTGTCACGCAGGAGCGTGTACAAATAACAACGCCACCGCAGTCACATAGAGGTAGATAGCTGACAAGAGCAGAAGGCTTGGAGCAGAAGCAATAAGACGCGTATGACAATTCTTGTTATTAATTAGTTATAACGGCAGCGTATTATCGGTGGTCTAGTAGCGGCGGCTGTGGAAGTCTAGGGTCGCGGCTGTGGAAGTCTAGGGTCGCGGCTGTGGAGGTCCAACGGCGGCGGCCATGGCGACTGCCACGTATAATGCGAGGAATATTGCATATTCCACGCATAGTTATGTGATCGAGTAAACATTTGTCCGCCGCGTCATGTCCCACATTAACCTACCTAAATAATAAAAGGCTACCGGAATTTGCTTCCGACCACGTCCTAGCTGGTTCCTCCATTACTCGCGACCTGGCCCACGGCTCAGCTTACAGCCCTATGTGTCAGTATTTACAAAGCAAAAGACGAAACAACGCCGCTCCTATCCCAGTCCGCATCCCGCTTTTGCCAGAGGTATCAGGATTCAGGAGTGAATTTTATAATAATAGGCCCTCTTATTAAGAAAGAAGGTCAGGTCTTGACGATTCATTCATTGGGCCAAGTAGAGCTGGAGCGGGCGGAATCAGGACGAAAAGGAGATCTACTGAGTAAGGAGCTATTGTATCTGAGTCAAAGGAGCTCGTGGGCGCCGTCATTAGCCACGGAATGTGCGTTGCTAATTGATATTATTTGCCTACGACTCAGCCACCTAATCAGGCCATCTTCAGGTACCTCGGGTCGGCTCGCCCTGCTGGCGGCCGGCCACCTCACATGTCTATTGTAAAACTTACCAAAGACAAGCTTCTCAGGGTTCACGAAATCTGAACGCGCCGGTAGGCAGACCTCGTCGATTTAGTAGCATCGATTCGATATGCGACTCTCCTTCGACAAGGAAATGGGTTTACAAGCCTCTTCTCAGGAAGCCCAAGCCCAAGACATCATATTTCCCCGCCGTTAACGCACAGAATATCGAAAGATATCTATTCAGAGAGCATCGGCCAGTTGACGAGTCTGGCAGGAAATCACCCGTGATAGGGCGCGAGGGTGGAGAGAGAAGACTCCTTCAAGAAATACTACTAAAATGCTCAACCTCGACACTTGTGACCCCAAAGAGCAGGCCATTGCGAATACTCTTATTAGACGCTTTGGCGGGGACCATTTTCAGAAACTGCTCCTTAGATGGAGGCTTGATGCCCTTGCGACGCTTACACATGAGTTTCGGCTTCAGATCCGACAAGATCCCGCAACTAAAACAAATCTCTACAGCGAAGCTTATAGCGAAGCATGCGCTACTTCAAGTGTGCAACCCGTCTATATTCAGAGCCGGCAGCTCTCATTTTCGGAGCATCCAGGACGTCATAGTAGAGGTCTGTCAGGTGGTACCAAAGGCGCCGCGCCCTAAGCAATCCGGCAAACTTATCAGCAATACTCGGCAGAGGCCCAGCTACGTCTTGGCATTTCTACTAATAAACCCTTTTTTCTTATAAGCGAAAAAAGGAACACCCAATTGAGTGGGATACTTGCATCCTGCAATCACCGGAGCTAAACGGTCGTCACGTAACGTCGCTCTTGCGCTTACAGACGCTGTGTAAGTCATCGTCGCTTGTGTTGTGTTACTACCATGGGACTGACATATTGCCAGTTGACCTCTGAGCAATCATCAGAGCTACTCAGCTTCGCGCAGGGTATGCAACGGCACATTGATCGCTCTGATCTCGAAAACCCACACCTCGGACAGGATGCGGTGAAACTAGACTCGATGACTGCTTTGGAATTTGTGCAGCGCGAGTTTCCGGCTAAAATCGCTACAACCTTCACTTACACCCTTGTCCGGGCTCTTCTTGGCGTTGACCCGGAGGAGGTCAGCGCCTTATACCTCGTCGACTTCATCAAAAGTGGAACGGGCCTCGTGAACCTCAGCTCCGATACCAAGCATGGAGCCCAATATCTGCGGAACCGGTAAGGCAACTAAAACTTTGCTAAGAAGCTTGTGAGTAAACTTAGACCGGACACTGTGCAGCTTTCTTTAGCCGTTAAGAGCATCACTTAAGCCGCCGACCACTGTATAGTCCGGACCTAAGACAATAAGGTCTACGTCTCTAAGAAGGTCTTACTATCCATTCTGACTAGCCTAATACCACAGATCGAGTTTACTCCCCCTTTGCCCGAGCCAAAACGCATTCTCACTCAGTCTACCAAGCTCGGCTACTATTCCAAGACAGTGCTGGTCTATTCGGAGCCGTGGTGGCGCCATGCAGGCCTCTCCGGCGTCTTCTCTTCCATCTATGGACCTATTTCCTTTACTAGAGACACCTGTGTCCCCGAAATGGACCAGTTTAGTCTCACATGCTTCCACACCGGCGAGACTGGCCGACAGTGGTCAAAGCTGGACGCACAAGGGCGACGCGAGGCTGTACTGGACCAGTTTCACAATGCATTCGGCACTGCTGTCGAGAGCATTCCGGAGCCGATCAACGTCATCGAAAAGGAGTGGACCAAGGACCCCCCTGGGCGCAAGGAAACCCTAACCCCGTCATGATGCCCGGCTTGATGACGAGCGCGGCCGGCCAGTCGATTCGTGACCACTACAAGCACGTCCACTTCATCGGTACTGAGACTTCGTACGTGTGGAAGGGATACATGGAGGGTGCAGTGCTATCGGGCATTCGCGGTGCAAAGGAGGTCATTGCCGCTCTTCAGTGCAATGAAACAACGACACAGCAACCTACTTCAATCGCGGCTACCCTCCAGCACAATGAGACAGCGACCTCTAACGTGGACCAGCGCCCTTTTTCAGCCGCGGTCACCCCTGAATACACTGGACCTTCTTCAATCGCGGCTACTCCTAAGTTCACTGAAGTGGTAACCTCTGGCTTAGATCAACGTCTGGTTCTCGCATGTTGGCCCAGTACCCCGAAGCTTATAGGAGGTACGTAGTCATCGTTCTAGCATGTTGTTGTAGCCACCAGCTGTATACACTAAATAGAGCCCTCTCGTTAGTTTAGATCAATATTAAACCTACTTTTACACCTAAAGATAAAACTTTTTATATTAAATTAATATATTAACTTTAAAGATTTATTATAAGAAATATTAGCTTCTAAATTTCCTGCTAGATATAATTTTATTTTTAATATAAATTGAATATTTAAATTGCCATAGAGTAGTGGTGCTTATAATAGTTCAAGTACATGTGGAAGCAGTCATTACATGTTCTGAAACAAAGCCGATTATATACTATTCTTAAAAATACAATATCCTTGTCTCTAATTAGCCAGCATATGGGCGGTTTGCATATATGGGACCAACTTATGTCTGATTAGGACTTGTCCCGGCATGTCTTACTATAGAGCTCCGGGAAGCCATACTTGTGTACTCGCTTCTGCTCTGTGATGCCTTATCACCCCACCACATTCTTCCCTCGTTGTCTGTGCGCCAGTCGTCTATCAAATTTGCCAAAGTGGGCAAATGACCCATTGTCGCGGGGAGGCATCCGTCGCGCCGTCTCAAGGCTAGATGACTGGTGAATACAGCGAGTAGAACAAAAAGGATGGAGTAAATGACGAGCCTCGTGTAATTGAATACAACGTCAAATTCGTACATGAATTTGCTATCCTTGCTCAAGGTACTACCGGTCTGCTTACCAGGGCGTTGACCGACTTCTACTGTGGTGATCGCCGGCGTCATCGCTTGGCCCATCATCCAATGTAGTAGCGCCTTGGCAATAAGGAGCACAAGGCTCTCCCAGTACATGATAGCATCTATTATGGGGTTGGTCTTCAGACGCGCCCCCTTTGCAGAGTCGTGCTGCTTGTCACTGTAAACGTGACGCCACAAGGCTTCGTCCCTGGAGACGTTGACAAGCAGCTCAGCACAATGACTCCCGATCGTTTGCAGGCTTTGCACGAGACCGATGAAGAGCACGCAAAGCGCTGCC
The DNA here is from genome assembly GCA_038367545.1 of Beauveria asiatica. Taxonomy (NCBI): domain Eukaryota; kingdom Fungi; phylum Ascomycota; class Sordariomycetes; order Hypocreales; family Cordycipitaceae; genus Beauveria; species Beauveria asiatica. The sequence goes on along the minus strand of JAAHCF010000123.1, from coordinate 36,252 downwards.
TGCGTGCTGGTAGAGTAGATTGTCCCGCCAGAGTTGTAGTATTGGGCAGGAGAGAATTGCATCTGGAATGAGTTGACGGGATCATCCCAGTCAAACCACGAGCTTATCGGAGGTACAACAGTTCTCCGAACAACTGTAGTTGCGACAGCCCATGCTATATTGAGGACGGCTAGTATCCAGAGAAATCCAATGATCAGCCGCACTGATGGTACTGCCTGGCATATGCTCTGCTGCTTTTTAGAGGGAAACACATGGAGGCTCGGCCGTTGATGCCGTTGATGAACAGAGAGCATGCATCGACCAGACTGATGTGTAAAATGGCCGTGGTGCAGTGCTGTAAGCGTCACGTTGAGGGGATTTGAGCTCCACGTGGGTATAGTGGCCGAAGAAACGAAGAGGCACCACGAAGCAACGATTGCCTGGCCAGCGAGTCCGACGCCCATGGCCAGGACAGCCGCGCCGTTGACATGGAACACGCCAATCCGCCCGTCCACGTTGGGTGCCGTGTCGTAATCGTTCAGTCCTCCACGGTTGCCGAGGTGGTCGAGGGGGAACATGGCAGAGGAGGCCGCATATGTCAAGATTAAACAGAACAGCATCAGCGCATTGACGTACCATCGATTCGGGCCAGACTTTCGCGAGCTCGTAAAAAGTCGAAGGTTGGTGTTCCACTCCAGGCGACCCTCGTCGTAAAGTGCCCAGCGGAGTGACACGGAGTGGATGGACATCATGCCTTCGATGCACAGCGTAAGAGCCAGGTTGATGAGAAAGCTGGCCACCTTGGGCCAGATCGCTGATTTGAATGGGTATTTTTCGCCCGGTATAGCCGTGTCAGAGAAATCAATAAGGCCGACATCAACATCATAATGCGTCAATATGAACGATCCGTAGGCGAGGCAGGCGACAGCGGCGAGGGCGCCAACAGCAGTGGTGAGGATGCCTAATGTTTTCGTAGTTGAGCCTAGATCATAGGGTGGGTAGGCTATTAGATTTTCTCCGAGATCCAAAGGCTTTGTTGGATAATGTTTTGCATGGATTTGTTCTTGCTCAGGCTCATCCTCGGAATCTTGTCCAATCCCTGGCTGATGCTCTGGTAGATACTGTAGCTGGTACTCTTGTCCTTCTAGTTCTTGACTCTTGTCATGATTTACTCCATACTTGTGGTTGTTCAGGTTCTTGACGGCTCGCATTCGTCGGATTGTTTTTCGATCGGTCGCTTGCTTGACAGCTCGTGGATGATTATCCAACTGCGTGATACTTTGCAGCAACATGGCTGGGGACGCCTTCTTCCTCTGTTCGGCCGTGGTCATATTCGGTAGCAGAGCATCGAACTCGTCATGAATTTGTCCATACTTCTGACTGTTCAAATTCTTGACGGCCCGCATTCGTCGGATTGTTTTTCGATCGGTCGCTTGCTTGACGGCTCCTGGGTGATGATCCAACTGCACGATACTTTGCGGCAAAATGGCTGGGGACGCCATATTTCTCTGCTCGGAGGTGGTCATAGTCGACGGAACAGTGGTCGACTTTTTCCCTCCACGTTGAAGGCTTGGCTCGCGCCAAAGTGTCACTTGAAGCTTGAATCTTGAGTGTCCAGGTTCTCCCTTCTCGAAACAGTCTTGAGTGGAAAGAGATTGATGAATCAGATCATCAGAACCAATCAATGGGCTGTCATTTCTCCTCAGAAAATGAATAAATTGAATACAGTAGCAGGCTTCATTTTGTAGATTCGCCCTGGGCTGCCAGCGAGGCTGAGATAAACCTCGAATAACTTGCTCCGCCACGGCACCGGCACAACTGCGTGTGATCCGGGGGCTGAGAAACAGGGCGATGATTCAGTACGGCGGCAATCATGCCGCTTGATTCGGCGGCCATGTTGCCTAGGAACATGCTTTGTTTTCTTGTGCCGGCATGACAAGTGACAATACGATCTCATTGACCTTGTACAATAGAGAAGCCGACCATGGCTGTAAATTCTGCGCCGGATAAATGAACTTGGGCAGTACGATCAATCTATGCACGAAATGGTCTCGCCGCGATGGCAGGATCATATTGGAGGCGGTTCTGAGGCGGCTTCTTCTGTCTTGTGACTGTAGCATAACCAAGAGCGAGGCAGCAGGGGCTGCTGCGGCTGACGATGGAAATTGACGGTACCAGACTCCTCCGAGCCAGTCAATTGGCCTTGCTCGATTTCCGCCCCTGCTCGTCCAGCTCACACAGTCCAACCGTGGCTCATTTTATGCAGCAGCGTGCCCACATGCGAAGGCTTTTGAGCGCCTCTTTTAAGCGCCTTGTGTGCCTTTCAGCGGTGCCTCAAGTGTGTGTGTTGGGAGGAGAAAACGTTGGAGGATGAGGATTTCTGTCAACGAGTACATGGTTGTTATGTGGCTACGTTGCAAATTTCACATTGTGTACGTTGGAAATTTCGGGGTTCGTGGCTGACTGCGTTCATCTCCACAATTGACAAACTCGCCTGTGTGCACCCGCACCATGCCGTTTGTCGCAAACACGCCCGAGTCGCTGCTCGCGCGCTCCGACTCCAAGGATCCCAAGTCGACCTGTCGCGGCATCACCTCTGCCGGGCGTCCTTGTCGTCGGCCGCTCGGCGCGCGGCCCGACGCTGGCACGCGATACAGCAAAGCCGGCCGTCTGACCGCCATCCCGGACGACGACCCCACGGACGAGAGCCTCTACTGCTGGCAGCACAAGGAGCAAGCCAGTCACTCGACGCGGTTCAGCCCGGGACCCAAGGGCAGCGGCGCCAGGCATGCCGCGGTGCCGACGATTCGCGAGGAGCGCACGAGTCTAGACACGCTGGCGGACCGGCTGGGCCTGGTGGACATTGATGACAAGCACGCCGCTGGGCGGCCGAGTAAGCCTGGCAGACGGCCAAATGGAGGAGGGAACGCGCCAGTCTACCCGGCGGGGTTCCAGCCCAAGCCCGCGAGACCGTCTAGGCCGCCGCAGCACAAGAAGAATAAGAAGCAGAAGACGAGCCAGCTCCAGCTTTGCTGCTGCTTCAGCATCCCGATTGAGCAGGTCGATGACGAGCCAGCAGAGAAACCGAAACCGAGACCTGCGAATCAGCCATACCAGCAGGAACCGATGCCGACGTATCAGCCTCAACGGCCATCTACAGCACCATACCCAAACCATGACCGACCGCCCGCTTCAAAACACGACCGGCCGCCGTTGCCATCACCCGCAAAAAGCACCAGATCAGAAGCCTCGCTCACGGCGCGGATGAAGCATCTCATACCCGACTCGCTTGATGCCGCAACCGCATCCTTGCTCATGGCCGAGCTTGTGCGCCCCGTCGCCGAGTCTGACGAGCCCGGCTACATTTACATGTTCTGGCTCGTGCAGGAGGACGCCGACGCTGGTGACAGCCGCCAACGAGCCCCCGTGGAAGCCGCCCGATCGCTCCTCGCCCCGCCGCCGCCATCGTCATCGTCCGCCGCGCAGGGCCGCCGCGCCAGCGACACCGTCTCCCGCTACGCCTCGCGCCGGGCCGGGCGGCCGGGCAAGCAGACAATGCTCCTCAAGATTGGCCGCGCCGCCAATGTCCAGCGGCGGATGAACCAGTGGCAGCGCCAGTGCGGCTACGATGTCGAGGTCCTGCGGTACTATCCCTACACGTCGTCATCGTCGACGCCGACGCCGTCGCCTGCTCGGAACCGGCGTGGGAGCGACTCGCCTCCGGCGGCAGCGACGACGCCGGGCATGATGACGCCGCACGCGAAGCGCGTGGAGCGGTTGACGCACATTGAGCTCACGGGCTTGGGGCTGCGGGCGCAAAGGGAAACGTGCAAGGCGTGCGGGAGGGATCATAGAGAATGGTTCGAGGTGGGGGCGACGAGAGAGGAGGTGAGAAGGGTGGATGAGGTGATTCGGAGGTGGGTAGAGTGGGATTGTCGGAATGAGTGAGCGTGTTGATGACAAATTACGAGCATGAATGATGAAATGATGATGAAAGTCGGATTAGAAAGTAGATAGTGTAGCTACCTCGACTGTCGCTGTTCTCGTGGCCAAGAACGCCTGCTTACATGGTGACTAACACAGTGATGACTTGGCACATGTCACAATGCTCGCCATATATACTCCAAGTGCTTGATTAACTATTACCTGGCTGCACTGCTTATGTACTGTAGATACGCTTGTGATTAGAATTTAGCTCGTTGTAGCATGTAACAATGAGAATGTAAAACGGAAAATGTTAGTATGCAAAGTCAATCTATACCGGATTTACTGCCGTTTGAGAGATGCCGCTATTCGCCAAGGTATTCTGCGAATGCGCATCATCGCCTGGATGCCAGCCATATGCCCGTCTCTCGACCGCACCACTCCCGCTCGGCACCGACTCCTCTGGCAGCCAGCTCTTCCTCGCCGCGCCCCATCCTGCCGTCTGCGCAATAGTCCCCGCGATATGCTCCGCCTCGCCCTCGGCATCAAACGCAAACGGCTGGCCCGGCCGCAGCGGGATGTGGTTGTAGCGCCAGTCCCAGACGGCCGCGTAGGACGCGCGGTACGACGCCAGCGCGCAGACGGACCCGATGACGGCGCCCGCGGCAATATCGTACCAGCTGTGCGCGGCATCGACGGTCAGCATGCCGGCCATGGTGGCGGCGGCGAGCAGCGGCAGCAGCGTGAGGGCCAGCTTCCAAAAGGCCGGCCGGTGATTGGCCCAGACCTTGAGCTTGGCGTGGGTCCAGAGGAAGAGGAAGCCGCAGCCGGCAAAGGCGGCGGTGGCGTGGCCGCTGGGAAACGCCGTCGTGGCGTTTTTGAGCGCGCGGGGGTCGGGCTGCGCGCAAATGTCCGTCGTGTACATGAGGCGGCGAAATCCGGAGCCGTCGAGACCGGTGGCGTTGTGGCCGGGCAAGGCGGCGCGCCGAGGGTCGGGCATGCAGACGGCGAGAAAGTAGGGGCGAAACCCGCCGACGAGCTGCTTGAGCACGACCTGGCACAGCGAGCCGAGGAGAGCGGCCCACGCGGTGCCGAGCGTCGCGTTGCCGGCGTCCCAGACGCAGCGCAGGCGCATCATGTTGGTGACGAGGTAGATGAGTATGGGCCCGCCGATGGAAAGCGCGCCGGCTTGTGGAGCGGCGAGCAGCCAGCCGCGGTCGGGATAGGCGTATTGCGGAAAGACAATGTCGCCGGAACTGTCAAAGGTGATGGGAAACGTGCGCGTGGACTTGATGGGCGCGTAGTAGATCTGGGTCAACACAGACAGGAACGGGTCAGCACAAACAATGTTTTTTTTTTCCGTGCAGAAACATGTAGACAAGGTAGCCGTACGGCAAGGGCTGCGGTGCCGACAATGGCCATGGCGATGAAATCGGGCCACACGGTGCCGAGCCATTCGCGGAATTCTGCAGCGGCGCGGGCACGAGGCAAAGGCATCGCGACGGCGGACAAGGCCCGGGGCGGCGGCTGAGTCGTTGACTTTATCGAGGTATTGAGATATTGAGTGATGAACGACGGCAAATAAAGGCGGGCGCTCGCAGGCAGAGTATTCCGCCGCCGGTATCGACGAAGGTGTTTGTCGTTTGTTATGGAATGGTTGTAACTTTGTTTGGTGGTCGCGTGCTCAGCGGCAAAAAGTCGTGTACTCGTTGGGCTTGGTTGACGTCATGAGCGCTCAACTTTTTGGCACCCTTCGCGTAGCAAGATGGCCAACTTTTGAACAAGATTTTTTCAAGTTGTATCTTGTGGGCTGTTCCACAAGAATAGTCATGGAGCTGCGCAACTACGTACAGTCTGTGTCTTATTGAGAGAGTCTTTGGACAAACTGACGCACCGCTTTCACTAGATCTAACTACGCGATGCCAGTCGAATGTACCACCAAAGTCTGCCGCAGCACAGCCTTGTCGCCGCCAACACGTTGCTACAGATTCTCCTTGTCGTCGAATAATTGTCTGTTGCGCAGGCCATTACGTAAACTTGCATCTTGATTAGGTTATAGTTATACTTGGCGTAGCAGTCTAACTTGGCCCTCCGTCTTGTATAGTAGTATTTATAATATATATTGCCTCTAACTCACGTACACTATCATGTATGATTTAAAGTATACAAGTATTCAAGTATAGTATGGGGTTTGATATTAATAACTTGATATATTTCATTAATTGGTATCTATATATAGGCTAGTAGAAATACTAAGATTTAATTCATGTCTACGCTCGCAAAGTGGCGTTATCTACGGCTCACTAAGCTAACTCCTATTTGCCGAACGTGCGACCGAGCTGTAGCTGGCGGGCCGTTTATCTCTTATATTCTCCTGATGAGCTTAAGTCTTCCTTTTTCTCATCATCTACACGACTACCTGAGTAGCCCTTATTAGAGGGCGAAGATGTGCATGACTGCAGAAATCCTCAGGACTGGCCGGACTTTAGCAGATAAGATCAACTACTTAAAGTTGCGTAGATAAATTGGGAATAGATAGACTTGTAATATAACCAGATAACCAAGTCCGAGCAGGGCTGTCAATTTAATGCCCTTTAGCGGTCCTTATCTAGTTTGAAAGAAAGACAAAGTGACTCCGTAATTACTTAAATTTATTTAAAGTCCCAGCGGCGGGCAGGATCGTTAACATCGGGTCGTACAATCTTGACGTCCCGGTCCCACGCACCGACGACTCGGTCGTCATGGCCGACAACGCTGATAATGCCATCTTTGTACTGGAATTTCTGGCCCTCGTAGTGGTCGTTATACTGCTCCTGCGTGGCGAGACTCTCGGGCCTGAGGTCTTTAAAGGTGAGGATGAGATTTGAGTGCACGTTGTAGAGGCGGCCGTTCTTGAAAGTCCAGCGCTGGTTATCGTGATTGTTGAAGTCATAGTCAATGATAGAAGTGCCGGGCCTGGTGGACATGTCAGAGTCGTCGAGCACGCGATGGTTGGCGCGGTTGCGGACGATGAACTGGCCGCCAGGGAAGGACATTTTGTTCAATTAAACGGGAGGTTTGAGGTTTTTTTTTTGCTTGTTCTTGTTGAGCTAGGAAGAATGCTGAGTGTGGTTCACCAAGGTATATCCTATGCAGGGAGTTGCTCGTGCTTATATAGGCAGAAACTACACTTTCCCTTACCTCATGTTTACATCAACTGCCGATTTGCCGAATGTTGTGATGTAGAGTATATGCCATTTACTACGTAATGCAGATGTAATAGTTTGCTATACAGTATAATGGCGGCCTGGAACTGCGAATTAGAATTATTAGTATTGTATAGTATAGAAAGTGGTTCCTTCTACCGATTATTTTCTACTAGGATAGTACCTTGCTTTGGAGAGTAGCTAGTGTAGCGACCTCGACCGTCGCCGCTCTCGTAGCAAACCTTTGCTGTGTACAATGATCTTTGCTCCTTGCAATGAACCTTCTATTTTTGCTGCGATTTTCGCTGATTGCCATAAACCTTTGCTAGTAAACCTTTGCTGGAGAATAACCTTCACTGCTTATCACAAAGCTTTGCGGTTTGCTGTAAACCTTTGCTGTTCAACAACCTTTGCTGCTTGTAATAACCCTTTGCTTCTTATAATAAACCTTTCTGTTTATAATGACCTTCACTGCTGCTGGCTGCTGGTGCGGATGTAAATGCGTGTAGTTTGAGGCGAGGACGGGAGCGGAGTGCGTGGCCGAGCGCTGTGGCGGGAGGTCATAATGAGGCGGCACGGTTTCTGCGAGAAAGAAGTGCTGCCGGAGAGGCTGGTCGAGGCATTTTGCTCTTGTCATGATTTGTCGAGTCACATCCTAAAAATACGCGAATTTCGCCAAGAAAATTGCTCAATACCATGAGAGCTGCATACTATAGGCGAATGAGACGTCCAGCCTTGCTCCAATGAGAGGACTACAAGCACAATGATTCGGGCTGTGGTCATGTGGCCGTACCCTCGGCCGTGTTATAGCACGCGGATGAATGTCCAGCCGTAACCCTATACATGAGCAACCCCAACTGGATTGCAAAACCGACCTCGTCAATCCGTCATTATGAGCATCACCACAAGCCCAAGCAACATCCCCATGTCTACGTATCAATACTCGGCTCTGTCGGTTGGCTCTATACGCTTGCTTCGTCTGCAACCTCACGCCGATCAACGTGCTCGTGCTCCCATACAATGCCAGCTTTTCGAATACCGTCTTTCTGCCTCCTTGAGCAGCACCCATCTCTACGAGGCTCTGTCCTATGTATGGGGGTCTGCTGTCAGGTCTGAGCTTATCAACACCGACGGCGGGGACCTCTTCGTCACCAGGAACCTGTACAGTGCGTTGTTGGGACTTCGTGATCGCGCACTCCCAAGAATACTATGGGTGGATGCGGTGTGTATTAATCAAGACGATCTTGAAGAGCGCAGTCGCCAAGTCCAGTACATGGCCGAAATTTACGCCAGGGCTAGCCGTGTGATTGTTTGGCTTGAACACGGAGCTGTGAGTGATGACACGAGGGACACAAAGTCGCCAAAGGCTGGACAAGGAGCGCTTGAAGAGTTGAGCGACGCTGCAAACGGCCAATCCAAGTCTTTGACGAGATCTTCAGATGTGCGGGCGGATTATCAGGCAATTTGCGACATGCTCCAAGGCCCGTGGTTCGAACGAGTCTGGGTGAGACGGCTCTACCGATGAGGCAGTCATTGGCTATTGCTAATCTGCTTTACTAGGTACTTCAAGAGGTTGCTGCGGCTCGACAAGTTCTGATCATGTGCGACGACTGTGTCATTGATGGATACGCATTCTGCACGGGGCTTCAGGCACTGAACATCACCTTTGAAGACACTTGTACGCAGAGGCGACTGGCATCTGCTGTCAATTTAATTAAATCTGCAGGCCTCAGGCCCAAGCAGTTGAATGGCTTCTCAACCCCATTTTCTCTCAACATTTGCGCTCTCGCAGAGCTGGTGGATATGTTCCACAATCGTAAAGCTACGGATAAACGCGACAAGGTGTATGCGTTGCTGGGAATGAGCAGTGATGCACCTACTGCCTTGCTGCCTGATTATAAGATTACGTGGGAGGATTGCTTCCGTCGGCTTATTCGTCACTTGGTTGGAGAGCATGTATCTATTGGAACCTGGGAAGATAGAGAGATTGCGATAATCAAAAGCAAGGCTCACGTCCTTGGTAAGGTGTCCTCGTTGTCAAGTACGGACGCTTGGGATACAAGCCAAAGTGTGGACGTGATACTCTATTCAAAGTCGGAGTTTTACTTTACCGGGGTTTCTCATAGTCGCTGGACTCTTCCAGCCGCTACGAATCCGATACAGATTGGCGACATTATTTGTCTTTTGGAAGGAGCTGCGAGGCCGACCATTGTTCGACCGGCTGGGGACTACTGCGTCATTGTTGCGATTGCAGTGTGTCCCAAGATTGCTGAACCATCAAATGGTAAGCCCCTCGACTGGCCGGGCTTCCTGAAGCGCATAAAGACGTTTCATCACGACCTTGTACTGATTTGGGACTGGGAAGTGTCATGGAACGAGTTGAAAAATGAGGGTGACGACTACCAAGACTTTATTCATGACCGAAATTTGACAGTCGAGGAAATAGAAACAAAAGGCAGTTTGGAAAAGGGGAACAGGCTGGTGGGCATTGGAATGCTGCTTACCCACGCGGAGAGATTTGAGGATGCCGCCGCTTCGTTCCGTACAGCAGTGAAATTTTACGCAATGACGCGTGGGGAGATTATCTCACTGCCAGCGGTTGATCTGCCGAAGCCCAGGCAGACTGCGAGTGAGCGGTTAAGCAAGAAGCAGTCTTGGTGGCTCCTGGAGGAAAACGAATCCAGTCCACGAGAAAAGGCCGAGCAATGGCATATCATGGCCGAGATCTGGAGGCAGGGCGGGTTTGAAGTCGCGATACCAGAGGCTGTGACGGTACAAATTATCCGAAAGCTTGGCTTCGAATTGATGAGCATGTTTTTCGATCGATATGGAGATGATGTCGTCATCACGGCAAAGGTAGCCGAAGCGGCAGCAGAGAGCCCTGATGGTGAAAAGGTACTGGGTCTTGTTCTGGACCGATACGGAAACGACGTGGCTATCAACGAAGATTTGGTGGTAGCGGCAGCCCGGGGATGTTGCGGCCCGGACGTACTAGCACTCCTAGTTGATCGATACGGCGAGCAAATCATCATTACCGAAAGAATCATGGAAGCAGCTGCTCGGAATAGAGATGGTGGGCAAGCGGTCAAGCTCGTCTTGGACCAATGTGGCGGGGACATTACCATGACCGAGAGCCTGATCAAGGCGGCGGCAAGCAACCAACAGTCAGGGAGGTATGTGATGAAGCAGCTGCTCAGCCGATGCACAGGCAGAATCCCCGTGGACGAATGGATGCTCAAGATTGTCGCCGGAAACGACGACTGGGGACTCGACGTTATGAAATCGCTCCTGGCGCAAGACAAAGAAGGCGAAATGGTCATTTCAGAGGACGTCGTGGTGGCAGCGGCGGGTAACATGATGTATGGCAATGACATGGTTGAGATGCTGCTCGGAGAGTACGGGGACCGCATCGTTGTCACGGACAAGATGAGGAGGGCAGCGGCTCGGAATGGGATTCTTGGCAAACTGGTGATGCAACAGCTCATGAAGCATGGTGGAGGGAAAGTAGTGGCCAAGCAAGAGTCAGGGTAGTCAATTTCTGTAATAGCAATAACAGAAAGATGACATCAGTCGGGGATTTTAATACATGCTGTGATGATGGAAAGTAAGCCGAGGAGCAGCGCCAAGACGTGGCCGTGTAAGCAGTCAATACTCACCAGAATGGCTTACACTTCTACTAGTCTCTTATACACCATGGCGAATTTAAAATCAGTACATGCAGAGAGGCAACCGGGCACAGCCTACCATGGCGGTACTTGTGTAGACTTGGCTTACCGCATCTCGAGCCATGATGGTGACGAAAGCGTGGCACTTGGATGGACCTTTTGTCAATTCGAACTGGTTATGGAGAAATCACAATATATACTACTTTTTTTCATCCTACTCCAGTATCCATCTTATTTTGGCGCCCTTCTTTTGTCGCTCGCTCTCGACCGGTGGAATGGTTGCACCTGCATTTGCACAGCCGAGCCTGCTCGCCTCATCATCCATCCATGACCTTACCACCCCTCCCCCCCCATTTACCCATCCTCACTTCATCGCTCCATTTCAATTCTTTCAACCATTTAAAAATCTTAATCTCAGTCTCGCGCGTCAGAAAAGTACCCCCGCAAAACCCCACCACCGTCTGGTTCCCGAATCCCCTCCCACACTCCCCCCCCCCCCCTAACCCAGCGGGCAAATCCCCAACCGTCTGCTCTCCACATCTCAGAAACCCGGCCGCCATCAACAAGCAACCAAAACGGCTCCCCTTTAGCCTCGGCACTTCAACGCGAGCCCGTCGAGTTTTTGTCTTGTTTCTATTAAGCACACACGGCACGCACCCGTCCGGCATGTCGGCTTCGCAGTCCCTCTCCAGTAGCGTCCGACAGCGCGCCGCTGGCGCTTACCAGTATGCCCAGCGCTCTCTCGACCTCGTTGTCGAACCCGAGACGCGCCTTCGAGCCTATGACGCCTCGTACGCCATGGCTTCTACGCGGCCCTTGATTTTTGTATGCTTCTTTCCCTGCTTTTTCTCCATTTCCTCTCTTCCATGTTGAAACAAGCAAAAAGGACGAAAAACCTGACACAAACAAACAGTCGGCCGCTGCCACCCTCGTCTGCTTCTCCGCGCTGCCCATGCTGCTATTTGCCCTCTTTGCCGTCTCCGTCGCCGCCATGGCCGTCGGCGGCGCCATCCTCTTTGCCCTCTTTTGGCTCGCCCTCGGCGTGCTCGTCCTCGTCCCCACCCTCGGTGTCTCAGCCCTGCTCGCACTCCTCGTCTGGGCTTGGGCGGCGGGCAGCTTCGTCGTCGGGCGCGCCGCGTACCGCGCCATCGTTGCTTGGGAGGCGGGACGCGCGGCACAGCAGCAGCAGCAAAAGGACGGAAAGGCGCAGAAGCAGGTCAAGCAACAGCAGCAACAGCCGCCGCCGGTGCCGCAGAGTCGCCCAGAGAAGAAGGCGGCGAATGGGAATGGAAATGGGCACGAAGCTCCTGCGACTGTCGTAGTCGCATAAGTGATCAAAAAGGGCGAGGTTCAAAAGCCATGTGTTGACATGGTAGTGGGAAGGAAAACTTGCAGTCATGATGAAAAGACGATTGAGTAATGATAGAAATACCCAAATTGGCAAATTGCTTCACAAACTAGTACAATTACTTTCACCTCGTACACAAAATGATGTCGGGCGTTTTACGTGTCACCACGAGTCACGTCCAGTGACGTCCAGTCACGATTTAGTCAGGTCAAGCGCACTTCAAAACAACTCTATTAGCATCTACCAAAACCCTCAACCACCGTGCCACTAGTCGTACACTCCCGGTTACAAGTACAGACCCTCCGGCTCGCCCTCCTGCTTCGTCTTGAGCACGCGCTCCCTGGCCGTGCGGAAATCTGCCATTTGCACGCGCATGCGACGCTCACGTAGCGCCATCATGCCAGCCTCGGAGCAAATCGCCTTGATGTCAGCGCCCGACAGGTCGTCCTTTTGCGAGATAAACTCCTCCAGGTCCACGTCGTCGCCGAGATTCATCTTGGACGTGTGCAGAGTGAAAATCTTGCGCTTCGTGTTGGTGTCGGGATTCTCAAACAGAATCTTGCGGTCGATGCGGCCCGGCCGAATCAACGCCGGGTCCAACGTCTCAATCTTGTTGGTCGCCATGATGACCTTGACGTCGCCGCGGTCGTCGAAACCGTCGAGCTGGTTGAGCAGCTCCAGCATCGTTCGCTGGACTTCACGCTCACCACCTGATGTAGAGTCATATCGCTTCGTACCAATGGCATCGATTTCATCAATGAAAACAATAGACGGCGCATTCTCGCCAGCAACCTAATCGAGTCAGCTTCTGCAACGGACCGTCGTACCCGGGTTTCTTACCTGGAACAATTGTCGGACGAGACGAGGGCCATCACCAAGATATTTTTGAATCAGCTCACTGCCCACAATGCGCAAGAAAGTCGCCGATGTCTGATTTGCCACAGCCTTTGCCAGTAGAGTTTTGCCAGTACCTGGTGCACCGTACAGAATGACACCCTTGGGCGGCTTGATGCCCATCTCCTCGTACAGCTCGGGGTGCAGCAGCGGCAGCTCGACAGACTCTCGCACCTCCTGAATCTGCTGCTCGAGACCACCAATGTCGGCGTATGACTCCGTCGGCGCTTTATCCAGCTTCATGACACTCACAAGCGGGTCTGTATCGTCTGTGAGCACGCCGACAATGCTGACGCTCTTGTGGTGCAAAAGAACGCTGGCGCCGGGTTCCAAAAGGTCCTTGTCGACAAAGCTCATGATGCTGACGTAGTATTCTGGTCCCGTCGTGCTGCTAACGATGGCGTGATCGTCGTCAATCAGCTCCTCCAGCGTGCCAACGCCCATCGGGCTGCCTCGCATGTCGTCGACCCGGCTGCGCTCGTCTGCATTGCGGTCGGCGTCGGCTTCCGAGGTGGCAACCTGGCCCTCCTTGGCTGTCTTGGCCTTGCGCAGGCGCTCCTGGTTCTCGACGTACTCCTCCTCGAGCAGCAAGTGGTCGTGAATGCGCTGCATGCGCAGCAAACGCAGTTTGCATCTGCTCGTGGGGAAGACTGCGGGTAGCTTGGCGGCGGCGCTGGTGCCACCTTGCTTACGCTTCTTGCGGCCGACTCGGGTCGTAGGCCTTGGGGGAGGCTCGTACTTGGGCTTATCCTTCTGTAGGCGCGGGTTAATTGTCAATGCATTGAAAGAATCATCGATCCAACTTGGCATACCTTCTTGTCCTTTTCCTCTCGTCCCTCTCCACCTCCCATGCCTCCGGATTGTGCTTGACCCTGCAACATCAGTTAGCCAACATTACCTCACCACTGCTGCACCAACGGCAGAAAGAGCTTACCATCTTGGCTGGTCAAGCTCAAGGGGCTTGCAAAAATCACCGAATGACTGTTTTCAGTCCAGAAGCGAGTCTCAATTTTGCTGCGAATCGATGGGTGTCGAGTTGATGCAATTCGCTGCGATAGGGTGAGATGCAAAGGGCATAGATGACGGGAGATGCAGCCAGTGTAGCCATCAGGCGCCAGCGACCGCGACAGCTCAAAGCAAGTCACGTGTAGCCGACGAGCTACCTATCTGACTAAGCTAACCGCGAAAGAAGTCTTACAACAGAAGGAAATAGAACAGCTCACTTCGATAGAAAGAAATAGAGGAATCAAATGATTAAATTTATTATTCAACAGGTCATGTTTCACCTAAGATTTTGTGTGCAGTGCAACGGTGGCTATTCATGCGTCTCACGCATTCAACACATACAACGCAACGGAGCAGATTCGAACAATAGAATGCTGTCGAGTTCACCTCTCACAGCAACAGGTATCCATAAAAGACCAAACACGAAATGCTTGATATACATAAAAGCCTCTGGCGGCATCAAAATGAATCTAATGCAAAATTCTTCCCATATACAGCTCTATTTCAGCTTGTGATTCTGAAACATCCTCACAGAGCAAGCAGGGCAGCCATGGCGACAACGCCAGCAGCAAGGACGCTAGAGGGAGCGGTGCGGACGCCAAAGTTCTCCTTGTTGCCGCCGCTGCTGCTGCCGCCGCTCGACTTGGGAGCAGCAACGTTGCTGGTAGCAGTGGCGATAGCATTGTTCTGCTCCTTGGCATCGCTGAGGCTCTTCTGGCAGTTGGACGCGGTGCTGCCCTTCTGAAGCTTGGCGCCCTTCCAGCCGCAAGCATCAGAGGACTTGCCGTTAGCCCGGTAGTAGGCATCGAGGACATAGGAGAGCTTTTCCTTGGGAGAGCACATGCTGTAGGCACCGTAGTTGCCGAGCTTGGTGACGCCGTTGATGCCAGCGCAGATCTTCTGGTTGGCACCGCAGACATTGCCGAAGAGGTCACCATAGCTCTTAGAGTCCAGATTATCAGAGACAACGCAGTCAAGAGAGTCAGCCATGCACTTGCAGAGGTCCTTGTCGGGGGTGGGAGGAAGCTGAGCAGCAGCTTGCCACGCCTTGGAGACGTCGGGGCACTGAGCAGCCTTGCCGGAAGGTGTGTACTTGTCCATGGCGACACCCTTGGGGTCGGCAGCAGCATGAGCCTTCTTCAGGCCGTCGTAGTCGTCCTGCTTTACAGCCTTGCCGTTCTTGATTTCAACGACACCTAGGCACCAGGATTAGCTTGATTGAAACTTGCACTCGTTTCTGCGTTGGCAACGTACCGTAGTCATTCTCCTCCTGGAAGTACATGTAGACGAGACCACCGCTGAAGACATCAGTCATCTCTTTGCTGTACAGAGCCTCGGTTTCTTCCCAGATACGGCCCTTGGCACCGTCGGGCAGGTTGCAGCCGTATTCGGCAAGGAAGACGGGAACGCTGAAGTCCTGGAAGAACTTGATCTGCTGGTCGTAACCAGACTTTTGCATGTCGCTCTTGCCGCACCAAGAGTAGATGTTGTAGCCCCAAAAGTCGATGGATTCCTCAGTTTTGCCGCAGTTGAAGTAGTCGGCGATCTCTTTGCGAATATCCTTGTCATCGTTGGCAGCGTAGCCGACGCCAATCCAACGCTTGCTGTTGTCCTTGATATACTTTTTGGTGTCGCGAACGGCGGCCTTGACGTAGGCAGAGGCGCCAGTGTTGTTGGCAGAGTTACTGACTTCGTTGCCAGCAAAGAAACCAACGACGTTGGAGTACTTGCTCAACTCGTCGACAACGGCCTTGTAGCGGTCAAAGAGCTCCGTGTTCCACTGGGCGTCATCGCGGTTGATGGAGGTGGCGGGCTCCGAGAGATCAGAGACGACGTAGATGCCGGCGTCCTGAAGAAGGCCCATGCAGAAGGAGTGGTCCTCCTTGGGATCAATGGCGTAGGTTCGGATAATGTTGATGTTGAGCTCCTGGAGGTAAGGGACATCGCGCGTGCAGGCCTCCTTGTCGGCGAGAGGGTCCATGTACTTGGCGGTCGGGTCAGACTTGGCGCCGGCAGCACCGATATCACGCTGGTAGGCAATACCCTTCATGAAAAACTGAGTGCCGTTGGGGAAGAAGAATTTGTTGCCCTAGAGATGGAATTGTTTTAGCATCCGAGTTGCGGTGTGCGCGGGTGGCGGTGTCGTCTCACCTTGGCGATGATGGAAGGCAGATCGGCAGCAGAAGCCGCGCTCGCGAGGGCGAGCAGAGAGAGGGCGGATTTCATTGTTTCGAGATTTGGTATAGATATTGGATTTCGGTCAACGATATTCGGATTCGACGGGGAAAAAAAAGTAGGAAATTTATAACGTGGTGTCTGTGTAAATGAGTGTGAGAAACGGCGAAAATCAAACGAGGAAGCCAACCCCCGAATGTAGAGCAAGAGTAAAATTGAAAGCGAGAGAAGGATGGAAAGACAAGTATGAAGGAGAAAGAAAAGAAGCTATACGAATACAAATATGAGCAAACACCAGACGAGAGATGGGATGGGGCCAGTTCTGTTGCAGTGGCTGGCAGGCGGCCAGGGTTCGCTCGTGTCTGCAACACCAAGAACAAGCCCAGACTCGAGCCCAGACGGTAGCGCCACAGGGCAAGTGGAGAAAGGCCCTGTTGGACAACAAGGCTTGAGGTTATTAGCGCTGCCGCATGCTCCTGGCACTAGCCGGATAGGAGGGAGCGCTGTGGGCTAATCAGGTGGGATTGTGATATTGTATTAATTCCCTATAATTAGCAGACAGACAGCCTCTGCCACTGTACTAAGTTATTTCAATAAGGCGGGAGGGGCTCATAGGGCGGTCCCACAGTGGTTGATTGCGCCGAGAAGCCCCTGATCAGTGCTGTCAGGGAATAGTTACAGCAGGCAGGCCACTGTTACCTGGTGTAAATGTACCACTACAACCACTATAACCCGCTGGCGAAACGACCATTTCCCCCCTGTAACCGCCCTATGCCAAAACCCTTATCCCATCCACAATGACCAAAACTCTTCCAATCACCACCATAGGTATGCTCGACCAGGAACACTAATAACCCCTTGTCCCGCCTCAGATGTAGTTGACATTACACTGCAACCAAAGTCGGTCTGCAATTTCACATTCTGCGCTCAATGTCCAACACGTGCGAGTTGCACATTCGCCAAGCAAGGCTCTGCTCTTGAGCCAATCTTGGCTGTTATTATTACCACTGAGCATCACTACCAGTATTTTCCAAGTCTTCACCTTGACCCACAGATGCAAGGTACCGGAATCCTTGACCCAATTGCGGAGTCCGACTCACTCGCACCGGCACTCACGGGCACGGGCACAAAGAAAAAGGGGCGAACGTGGCGACTTTGCCCTGTGCTTCTCCACCGAGATCTTGTGCCAATGTATCATCATCATCTGTTTTTTGACAGGATACGGAGTAATCCGTACTAACTAAATATTTAACGTTTGACAATGGAAGCGTTGCAACTTGCTCCTCAAAGCATCTCCTGCTAAGTTCCTTCCGCCCGCCCTTGACCAATCAGTGCAGCCGCTGCAGCCGCCCAACCACCTCACGTTTCTTACGGTCATGCCCGCAACCCCATTGTTGTTCAGCATAACCCCCAGTTTCAAGAGTGAACGAAAATAATGTCCGCCGGTATTTATCGAATGGCAGACTGCGACTGCCTGCCCATGTAACAACAGCTTTCCATCGCCTCAGCTGCGGCGGGTACATACTGCGCAGTTCATTCCAACCACCAACTTTTGGCGCATCTTGGTCGCTTGGCAGTCAATCCACCTCTTTTATGGCGTGCCCAGCGTTGGCAGTTGCCGGGCAAATTACGCGTCAGGCGGCAGTGCTGCTGCTAATAAGTGCCAACTACGGATTAGACCTTGGCTCTTTCTTTGCTACTCTCTTTCATCTTGCCCGTCACGTTGTATTCCTCGCATAGTGGACCTCTCGTGAAACCACGAATATGCAAATGATCATTGACCAGTGACCAGTGACCACATGCGCTGCTGTTGAGAATTCCACGCAGGCACTGCTGAAACTTGGTTTTCCACGATGGATGTGCAGCAGCTTGGCATTGCCTCGTCCGCCAACTTTATTGCCTGAATCGGGGCTGTGCAATAGGGGTCACGAGTGGTGCACACTCTGCAACGCCCTTGACTCGCAATACTCTGTATGCTCCCCGTCGTTGCGCCATAGGCTACTTTTCTTCAAGCGCACAACGCCGCTTATTTCATTTAAAGTTCGCTACTGGCCGTCCCAAGGGGTCCAAAGAAAGAAAAAGGCTGGCCATGATCACAATACTAATAATAAGCGTAGAAGGGTTAAGAAAAGATGATAGACCGAGAAAAAAGCGCAAAACAAGAAGCATCAGTGAGGAGTGGAATCAATAAAAAGCGAAAGAAACAAAGTTCATGTAAATAGGTGGAATCGTATTTTGCGCCTGGTGCTCTCCATTCTCAACCGCGGTGTAGACGGCCATCCGACCGGACCATCGCGGTTGTTGTTGACTTGCTCTCCAAACTATTGAGCATTGGTCGTATTGAACGCGACACTCGTGCAAGATTTTGCAAACAAAGTTTCGAGCGGCCTTCAGCCGCCAGAGGAAGGAAAGGCTTATTCTGCGCATGCTTCAAATCAGAGAGTGGCACCTCTCCCGCCATGATCCGCACCCTATCGGCAGACGCCATCATTATTAATCTCTACTTGTGAGCTCTTCAAAATGCCTCTACGAATGCACTCATTACCTCGCTGATGCTCCAGTAAGCAGCTCGAGTTGTTCCACAGAAATACTGCAGCATATTCTTGCATCGTAACTATCCTTAGGTCTCTGACATGGGCTCCATAGCCAAAAACTCGACGTATCCGCGCAGTCTTGTAAAAACAAGAAAGAAAATTTTCATATATGCACTTCTCAGAGTTTCGAAGAGTCGCAGAGTGATTAAAGCTCTGCATGACAGTCCGGTAGACGTACAGCTCATCATGGCTCTTTGTCCAACATTTTTCCATCTTGCTCGGCAATCGGTCGCTGAAGCATGTTCGGTGCTCTGAACGGTATCTTGAAAGGGCTCGAGGGAACCTACCCGTCTTTTAGAGGATAAAAAGAGCCATCAAAGCGCCAGCATGATGTAAATATCTGAAAGATGGTCAGCATCTACAGCACAGAGACACTTGGACTATGTTGAACATTCTTACGATTCGAAATCTGCGCGCGTCTTTTCCGGCCTCCAGCCCCCTTTCCGCGACCTGGCAACGACCTTGGGTAGATTTGGAGTATATGCGTCTAACTACCAGTGAAGCACAAGAGAAGACATGTGTCAACGTTTGGCGTGATGAAGGCGGGAACACGAAGAGGTGACAGGATGTTTGGCCGAACACTGTGGTACTGCGCGAGGTGGATGGCTCATAGAGCTTTACGGCTCTTCTTTTTAGAGATATGATTTTGTCTTCTTTATTCAGTCTACCTTTCCAAGGTTGTTGGGCCCGGTACGGAGTAGTCAGCTCCGTATTGTACTTGCTCATTCACGACAGCGACTTACAGCCCGTCTGGATTGTTAAGTTTTACTCTTTGCCTTCCTTTTTTTTTTTTAGAAATTGCCGATATATATGCTGAATGTGAGATTTCTTTGAAGCACAAGTCCTGCAAGCGAACATTGACACTCGCGGGGCCGAGTCGAGATTTAGACGAGGTGTATCCGTAGAATCGAGCGCTTCCGCCTAGAGTCTCAGAATACGAGTCTGGGCATTTGACTAAGAATAATTCAAACTTGAGCTCGGCCGTCTATTCTTCTGTGAACTTATGATCTTCAAATATCGTTCTTGGCCGCTGGGCAGCGCAGGGATCAGCATCTTGGCTGGGGCAGTGCATCGCCCCCGGGGGGTTGGGAGGGGTTTGGCTGCCAGCTGCGTTCTTTGGAAAAGCGAGATTGCCAAAGCCAAAGACAAAGGAAATTATGCAAACAATTGGCAGGACTGCGATCTGCACAGAGAAAGGGAAACTACCAGACGCCTTGGTGTTTATTGTTTTGCACAGCCATGGAGGGCCAGAGACGGGTTCTACCCAAAAGCAAATTACCATGTCCAATTTAGAATGAGCGGCCTGCTATTTCCGAGTATTGACACAAGTTTCACACAAAACAAATCGACAAATGAATCCTGTAGATTTACAACGTTGATGCCACTCATAGCGCCAACACCAGCAACGCCAACCCTTGTGCTACGCCGACAGAGAGAGGCATTAATAATCGATGCAATGATGCTGATGTCCCGCTCAAACGCCAGAGTCCTCTTTGATTCCAACAATGCAGCTTACTGAACCACACACGCTCCTTTGAACATTTCGTTGAGCCCGTCGTCACTCGGAATCAACGGCCACAAACTTTGTAGTACAGTGACCCAAGTCCGACCAGCACGTTATCCCAGAGGTCGTGCGTGCGTCGCAAAATACCAAGCTTTGAATGCCATGGTTTCGACGCTCGATGCTCGAAATCCGGCCCTGAGTACGATGTGTAGTGCTCCATGCTTTATTCTCCTGACTCATGTTAGTCTTCACGCGCTCCGACAAGATGATGGGTATTTGTTCACACTGGTCTCGATGGCAAAAAAGAAAGGCCGAAATGATGTTGTGTTGAAGATGCAAGCTTGGAACTGCGTTAAGTATATATTATATAACATTCTAGAGTTGCAGAGGTGATTCGCCTCCTGATGAGGCGCACATGACGAGGAGCATGCCGCCGAAGCAGCGCCCGGCAACGGCCCCGCTGCTCCGTCACCTGCTCCGCAACAATGCAATGGTCAGGCACGTCGAAGAGTGCTCACCAGGGCAAAGGTAATTAGTGATAATGGTTTCGAAATTTATTAACTGCAATTCGTGACTGGAATCTTTATTAGAGACCCTTTTTTGGCTCGTAAAAGCCGTGATGGCGATGTGACGTCACGCACCTTTTAGATCATCCGGAGCAGAAGCGCCGTCGCGAAGAATGACCTACAGCTATTACATTTGGTACGGAACGGGCAGGGTCACCGTGAATAAGGAATTCTGATGCATTTGGCTTTTTTTCACCCGAGCACTGTAAATAGTTCGGCGTGTTAGTGACAGTCAAGAAGCTACTTGGGTGCTTGGATGATCCGAGCAGGCTCCAGCTCAGGGTCCGGCGAGCCTCCTGCCTTAAATATTTTTTGCAGCTTGAGAGACTGATGCCGCCAAATGCACGGAAAACCGTCATATTCAATCATCGCTGGGTCCCAATATCATTGCCAGACGCTTGCACGGCTTGCAAGCTAATGAGTCTCACAGCGCTCTACCTGTCCACCTCAAATCTCCATGATGTAATTATTACAGCATTTTGGTGGCTCATGATGAAACATCAGCAACAAGCCTACTTCAATCACTGGACAGGTCGAGGGAAGCTCCAGATATTTCGACTTAAGACCAGACAGACCCCCATGATGTCACTCGAAATTCGGAGTCTAGGTAAAATGTTGGCTGGAACAGGTATTTAAGGATCTCATCACTTAGGAAGCAAACCTTTTATAGATCCTTCTCGGCATTTCATCTGTTTTTCAACGCGTGCCACATAAAAATATTTTCAGCATGTCTCACAACAGTCACGGGACAAAGGTATGCAGAGATACCTTCGCTCTATGCGGCACATACTCATGTTGAACAGGTCAGCCTTGGTAACCAGGCTCCCGAGCGAAATGAGCCTGCCGGCATCGTCGCCAGCGAATCACTCGCTGCCGAATCTAGCCGCAACGACGGCGAATTTGCGAAGAATTCCGGCGCGAAGCCCGAACCGTCTCAAAACACCAAAAACATGCACGGCGCCCCCAAAGCGGCACAACATGCAAACGGCGGCGCGGCCCCCTCGTACGCTGTCGACACGCAGCTGCGCCAGACAGGCCCTCACGGCAAAAATATTCGCGAGGAGAATATAGATGCGACGGGTTATCGCGACGGTCTGAAGCGCGCACTGCGATCAGAGCCCGGTTCGGAGGACGACCCCAGCCGTCTGGCCGAGCAGCAGTTTGAGGGACGCAACGCCATCCCGGGCTCGGCACCGGCTGTGCGGGACACGCAAGGCGTCAACAGCTTTGAGAAACTTGACCGCGACCTGCCTGCTTAAGTATGATTGTACAATGAATACTATTTGATAATACAAATGTGAAATCTGAGGACAAGAACCACCGATGTATGATGCAATTGCTTATGAGCCTGATTGATGCCTGCAAGCCAGCTCATCGATGTGAGACAAAGACTCGCTGGTGGTTTTCATGCGCTTTTGCATTAGGTATAAGGGGACTAATTTATTTATTCTGTTGCCTAAATAGCGATGATATGCTAATGTGTTGACGACGTGGGATTCGGATGTTAACTATGGAGCATGCGTTAGGCATCAGCATTCTAGAAGGTGGGTGGCTGCGGCTTTCGCCTCACGATACAAATGTCAGCATCTCCTACATACAATACACTCAACGTGATGAAAACTCTTTTTCCATGATATTTTTGATGTTAGCAGAAGCTCATGCCAGATACAACATCTACGCCTCTATCTCAAACCAGAAGCTGCACTCACCCTTTCGGCATGATGTTGCAGGCCTGCCTTGCCTGGTACAGACGGCACAAAAGTCGACCAGAAAACCGGAAGAAGAGACCATGGAGCGGCTCAATACTGGTATCAAGCCACGAGGTTGATGAGTTTAATGTCAAGATGGGCTCTATACCAGGCGACAGCCCTGGCATCATCAAACCTCACCCCACGCCACCACAGCCAGCCATTTCAGCGAGCGAGATTTCTAAGCCGCAAATATCTTGCAAATATAGCTCGGAGCTTGACAGACGAAGATGGGGAGAATTGCAGCCGCAGGTCGTGCCTGCAGATATGGTGTTGACAAGGATAAAGCTATCACCACGAGATATTCTGCCACCGCGCCTTGGCCCAGACGTAGCAGCTCATGGTTGAAGGGCGGTAATACATGGCCGGGCAGGGCTGACTTACACCTAATTTTACCCCGAGAAGGATACCCCGTCTTCCTCATATCAGGGAACAAATTTACAGAGCTTGGAAATGGCTTGGAAATGACCAGTCGTTGGGTGGTTTTGTTTGGATAGATGCAGGGTATCGCGCGGGCCCTAATGGAATCTGCTTCATCGGGCAAAGACGGGCATAAGCGCCATGACGTCAAATTGAGCAGATGAGAAGAGATTATTTGGGCTTTAAAGAATGAGAAACTTTGGAAAACAAAGGAAAAAATTGCATGATAAGTGTAATATTGATGAAATGAATGAACAACTTCGTCAAGGTGCCAGCCAAATTTTTGTCGTAGGTCAAGTCTACATCATGTACTGGGTACATGAGACGCCAAATTAATGGTGCGCCAGCCGGGTGCACACAAGTATCGAGTACTAGTACTGAGTACTATGGTGAAGCTTGCTGCCTGACTGGCTCGGACGGACCGTCACTTTACAAAAGCGCAGCTTATCAGCAGCCAAAAAACTAGAATTTTGAGGGGCGCCCCACCAAAAAGAAAAATCACCCCGCCTATGAATCAAACAAAATTTCAGCAGCCACGAAATCTATGCTGCATCTTTCTCCTCCTCCAGCATCCACCATCATCACCTGGGGACCCGTCATTCTTTGCTGAACATCAGGTGTCTTTTCTTCATCCGTCGTGACTAAACCAAAGAGGCTCGAATATTTCATTATTTCTCGAGTCCGAGTTGCAAAGGCTGTGAAAATCCTTGACATCACCACCCCGCCAAAAACCCCGCCAAATACACCACACCACACAAACCGACAATATGGCGCCTTCCGCTTCCAAGGAAAAGAGACTTGCAAAGAAGGCCGCCGAGGGCAAGCTCAAGAACAAGTCCGGCACCAGCACGCCCAAGGGAAAGCCTGAGCTCGATGCCAACGGCAACCCCATCCAGGGCGACGGCCCCGCCACCACCGATATGGACGAGGTCAAGCGTCTGACGGAGCAGATGGACAAGCACGGCATCTCGGACCGCGTCACCACTGGTAACTTGGCCTCGACTGCTACGAGCAAGGACGTCAAGATCACCTCGACCAGCTTGGTTTTTCACGGCCGCGTCCTCATCACCGACTCGACCCTCGAACTTTCCTTCGGTCGCCGCTACGGTCTCCTTGGTGAGAACGGTTGCGGTAAATCCACTCTTCTCCGTGCCATTGCTGCTCGCGAGTTCCCAATCCCCAACCATCTCGACATTTATCTGCTCAACGAGGGTGCTCCCCCATCCGAGTTCGGTGCCCTCGAGTGGGTCGTCAAGGAGGCCGAGGCAGAGATGGATCGCCTCGACAAGCTGGCTGAGAAGCTGCTTGAGGACGAGGGCCCCGAGAGCCCCGTATTGATTGATCTCTACGACGTAAGAACTTGGAAATCTCCCTCAGCCCGAACATCAATGCTAACATTTCGCAGCACATGGATCGCATGGACCCCTCGACCTTTTCTACCCGTGCCTCCCTCATTCTCACTGGTCTTGGCTTCAACAAGAAGACCATTCACAAGAAGACTAAGGATATGTCTGGTGGCTGGAGAATGCGTGTCGCCCTGGCCAAGGCCCTGTTCGTCAAGCCCTCTGTCCTGCTTTTGGATGACCCCACTGCCCATTTGGACCTCGAGGCTTGCGTGTGGCTGGAAGAGTACCTCAAGAAGTGGGAGCGCACCCTCGTCCTGGTCTCCCACTCCATGGATTTCCTCAACGGTGTCTGCACCAACATGATTGACATGCGTGGAACCCAGCTCCAGTACTATGGTGGTAACTACGACTCGTACGCCAAGACCCGTGCCGAAAACGAGACGAACCAGATGAAGGCCTACCACAAGCAGCAGGAAGAAATCGTTCACATCAAGAAGTTTATTGCCAGTGCCGGTACCTACGCCAACCTGGTGCGTCAGGCCAAGTCTCGCCAGAAGATTCTCGACAAGATGGAGGCCGACGGCTTCATCCAACCCGTCCACGCCGACCGCGTCTTTACGTTCCGCTTTGCCGATGTCGAGAAGCTGCCCCCCCCTGTCCTGTCGTTCGACGACGTTACATTCTCGTACTCTGGCAACCCCGAGGACGACCTGTACCGTAACCTCGAACTCGGTTTCGATATGGACTCGCGTACTGCCCTGGTCGGCCCCAATGGTGTCGGCAAGTCGACTCTGCTCCGCCTCATGACGGGCAAGCTGTCACCCACCGGCGGTTCGGTGACGCGCCACACTCATTTGAAGCTGGGCCTGTACTCGCAGCACAGCGCCGAGCAGCTGGACCTGACCAAGTCGGCTCTCGACTTTGTCCGTGACAAGTACAGCGAAAAGTCGCAGGACTACCAGTTCTGGCGTCAGCAGCTTGGCCGCTACGGCCTGACTGGCGATTCACAGACTGCTCTCATGGGCACGTTGTCCGAGGGTCAGCGCAGCCGTGTCGTGTTTGCGCTACTGGCGATTGAGTCGCCTAACATGCTTCTGCTGGACGAGCCTACCAACGGTCTCGATATCCCCACCATTGACAGTCTGGCGGATGCCATCAACGCCTTCAGTGGAGGTGTCGTTGTCGTCTCTCACGATTTCCGACTGTTGGACAAGATTGCCAAGCAGATTTTGGTGTGCGAGAACAAGACGATCCAGACCTGGGACGGCAGCATCGGCGAATACAAGAACTACCTGCGCAAGAAGATGATTTCTGCGGGTGCTGTCTAAGAGACGAAAAAAATTCGCAGCAGTCCCGATTATTTGATTTTCTCGCTTACTGGATGCACCATAAAGGGTTATGACAGGCATGATTGGGCTGGTTCACATATAGACACAAGGAAATGAAATTACCAACACGAGATAAAAGATGGTAGAGGACTGGAAAAGACAATTGTTTACGGGGTACACGAAAGCGGAATAAGGCCTTCTTTGATGATATAAAAGGCTAGCGCATGACTGTTGATACGCCCAAGAGGTGGGCTAGGAGCCTGCATGCATGACACGGGCCTTTTATTGTTGATTATGGGATAGACCTACATTCCGTATATTTTCTATGTTTGACCTTGAGTTCGAAAATGAATGATAAATGTTTATGAAGCTAAACAGAAGAACTGTGGGTGTTGGTAGCAAAGCGTCAGACGGTGTGAGTCAGAAAAAGTGTGAATCGGCTAACTACCTAGTGTTGCTCGCCGTGGTGGAGCAATAGCCATTTGGTTGAGGCTTGATGACATATCCGTTTGAGCGTGTATAAACCGGCGCCATTGTCATGGAACTCAGAGTCTTGGTATGCCCATTATAGTCACGTTCAATAGACAGCACCTACACATTCGACGAAAATGGCGGACACGTCCGATGCGAAGCCACTCGCCGGCATCATCATCCGCCCCGGCACGGCCGCTGACGCCGACGCCATCAGTCAGGTGCACTACGAGGCGCTGGACCCGTTCCACGCATTTTATGGGACGTTTTTCAAGAAGCACCCGCGGGAGCTGATTCCGATCATGACGAGACGGGCGTTTGCCGAGACGCGGCGGCCGGTGCAGGTGTTTTACGTGGCTGCGAAGGAGGAGGAAGGGGGGAGTGTGGTGGGATTTGTACGGTATAGTATTGAAGAGGCCAAGACGGAGGATGGCAAGAAGGGAATGGAAGAGGTCAAGGAGAAAGAGGAGGAGTCGCCCTTTGCGTGTAAAGAGGCGCTGAAGGAGGTGTGGAAGGCGTTTGGAGAGGAGCAGGCCAAGAGGGATGCGATGCTGGCAGATGCCGCCAAAGGGCGGCGACACATGTGTAAGTTGATCTCGGTTACTGGTATTTGTACACTGCATGTTATGAATACGAAAAAGTGAAATTTGGCTGGAATCAAGAAAAGAGGAAGAAGGATGAAGAAGAAGCCAACAAAAAGACGACTTTGCTAACAGCGGCGCACAGGGATCCAGCATCTCATGATCCGGCCGTCGCATCAGCGTCAGGGCATCGGCCACGCGCTCCTCGCTAGGGCCCTGCTCCGCGCCGACGCGGCGCGGCTGCCAGCGGTGATTGTGTCGTCGGCCGAGTCGAAGGGCCTGTACGGCAAGGTCGGGTTCGCGTCGCTGGGCAGCTTTCGGCTGGATAATGGGCGGTGGGCGCGGGAGGCGGCGCGGGTGCTGGCGGGGCCGGAGGGGAGGGGGGAGGAGGAGGAGGAGGAGGGCGATGATAAGATGCTGGTGGAGAGGTACGACGGGGTGTTTGAGGTGGAGGATGTGATGGTGCGGGCGGTGGGTGGTGGGCGGGAAGTAGAGCAAGTCTAGTGTGGATAGAGCTTGTTCAGGATGGATGTGGTCTTGATTGCGGAGGCTCTGCCGTGAAGAGTAATGAGAGGGTGTTGGAGCGGAGAACGGGCGAAGGAGGTGGCGGTTGTGAAGAGGATGAGGAGGATGCGGAAAGGAGGAGGTTGGAAAAGACAAGCTGATACTTCAGTGGCAAGATGAAAGGCCTGTCGCCAATGACGGTTAAGAAGGCATAGTGATGGTTTTAGAGGGGTAAGTTGAGTGTTGGGGAGTGTAGTAATTAGTATTGGTATTGTATAGAGATTTGATATTGTCAGGCTCAAGTGATGGATATTTGCGATGCTCTAGGAGGGGAACAGGCTGTTCTAATGGTACTCTGCTCTCGCGTAGCTTAAGCTGTTCGACATCGTACCAGGCCAAGGCTTACTACTGATGGACGATGGTAATGTTGGACATGGCGATGGAAAGTGGTGACACAGATTATTGTCGGTACCGCTGTCGTAGTTGAAGGGCGACAAGCTGTGGTAGCGACGGGAGGGGAGAAAAAAAAGAAGAACAACAAACATGCCAAGAGTTAGTTCCATGTCAGCAGGGACAGTGGAGAGGGAATAATGGGTTAAGCGAATGGTGAACAATTTTGGCCCATCTCGTGAGGCCTTGGGTGAGGCATTGTGGGTGAGGAAGAAATGAGGCTATTCTGAGCGGGCCAATGGTACGGTGTGTGAGGAGGATCTTGCAAGGGTAAGCGTTGCACTGTAATCCGTACTTTACCTGCTTGAATTGGCCAGCTGATTGTGCCTTGCTTGACTGAAGGGGCATGACTACTACGGCATTAATGTGGACGGAAGCTATTGGAGGAGAGAAATGCGGTGGGTGGCGGGAGATGTGTGGTAGGGTTTCATGGGTGTAAGAAAAGCGAGAAGTCTTGCTTTTTCAATCTCTACCTTTTTGGTGGTTAATAAATAAAATTACTGGCTGCGGTACCCCTGACTGGAGCAAGCTATTTTGGTAAGGCGCGGCGCGGGCGCAGAGCGCGTTGTTTGCTAAGCGGAGTAAATTGGTAATTCATTATGATATGATAAAGGAAGAAAAAAAAGTACGGATTAGACAGGATAATAATAAGCAAGACCAGAGAGATCGGATCTTTGCGCGCTCTGAGGCGTTGCGGGTTGGCCGTCTTGTGGGCGGGCGACGCGAGTCGGTACTAAGTTGGCAGGAGGTAGAGGTACTTGGGACGGTCTCGGGTTTTGATGCAAAAGTGTTGAGCAGACGCAGGGAGACAAGGCTGACTAACTAGAATTAGGTCATTTGGAACATTTGGCGTGGGACGCTGGGAAAGCGACGCGTACATGTACTTGTTCTGGTCTAATAAATATAAATATTTAGACATGGAGTAATCCGTACGGCGAGGGTAATCAAAGCACACTTGCATGCTGCAGCTGCAGGCAAGCCAACTGGGTACGTACCCAGTACCTACCTAGATTTGGTCAAGGGGGGCGAAAATCAAAGGGCAGCCCAGACAAGATGAAGCTGTGTATTTATTTACTGTTTACCATGGAATTATAGCGAGGATGATGAAAGATATCATCATCAAGATTGAGCATTAATTTGTTACTCGTCCTTGGTCATTCTTTCCGGTCGACCCGACTCGTTCCTTCCATCCTTGCCCACCACCACCAAACCATCATCGCCATCACCAACACAGCAAGCACAAGACAAAAAGAAAAAAAAGAAATGGCCGCTCCCACATCGTGGCCAGCCACCGCACGTAATATATAAGCCCGGCTCCCGCGACTGGGAAAGGATGCATCTTCCTTCAACTGTGTGTACTCGTTGAATGTTATTGATGGTACAAAAGAAAAAGTATCTCTACCGCTGCACGAGGCTCATGCTCCGTCTGCCGGCCGAGAAATGCACCTCGCTCGGCTTCCATGGCCATGCCTAGAATTGCCTCTTTTTGTCGTCGTGACTGCTTCCGCCTCCTCCACACTCGCATCCATCGCCTCCATCGCCTCCATCGCCTCCATTGCCTCCCACACCATTCTACTTTGCTCGTGTATTCCTCGTCTTGCGCTCTTCTCACACATCTCGCATCTGCTGCCCTCTCTTGTCTTGTCTTTTTTTTCCCTTGCAACATCCACCACCCACCCCAATCCTCCAACTACGCCCCAGCCGCCACCTATCGCCGGCATCACCACATTCGCGCCGTCGCGCCCTCATAAACGGCAAACTCTGATTTTTCTGAACCGGCGTGTTTCCCCCTAGTCATTCCGACTCGGCGCAACCGCTGCATAAATTCATCGACTCATGTCTATGGAACCTTTCTCGACTCTGTATTTTTAAACTTTGTTTCGTTTACTTTAACGGTTCCCTTTTTTTCCCCTCCCCTTTCGACTGCGCGGCCAATTCCTTGGTGACACATCTCGGGGTTAAGAGCACTCAGGCACCACGGAGGCGTCGCGCGCCAATTCCCTCACGGGACCCGGCTGAATTCTAAATTGTCTGATTTATTCCGGCTGCCTCCTCGCCACCCAAGAAACATTTGCAACTGGTCAATTCCAACCATCAAGATGGAGGATCAGCTTCGCTCCCGTGGCCTGCCCCGACTGCATCCCGATGAATCAAATCGTGGCAGAGACCGAGACAGACTCGATCACGGGCGCGATGTGATGAATCAAGGGAGCAACGCTTCTGCGACGACAAATCCTCGTCCTCTGCCGCCTCCTCCTCCTCATCATCATCCCGTAGGCTCCAGCTCCAGCACCACCACATCAACCACCGCGCACCGACACTCCACCTTCAGCCTTCGCTCGCCCACTCGCGCCCCGGCCCAACACCATCCTACTACTGCTGCTCCTGCTGCTCCTGCTGCTGCTGCTGCTCCTCCTGCTTTGACTGCTGACTCTGTGGCCACTTCTGCTTCATCCTCATCCGCGCCTAGCCATCATCACCATCACCACCATCACCATCGTCACCATCACCACCGTCATCCCGACGCGACTCCCGGCTCGACCGCATCCTCCCATCACCACCATCACGCGCAGGCCGCGCAGGCCGCTCCCGCAACCTCTGCATCGCGACAGCATCACCACCACCACCACCACCATCACCACAGCAGCCTTGCCGCCCCTTTTGCTGCCGCGCCTGCGCAGTCCTCCCCTGCCTCGGCGGCCTCGCCCGCGACAACCTCTGCCACCATGACTGGCGGCTCTGCTCCCGGCGGTTTGCCGCCCCTGGGTCCGGGTGCATCTCCAAACGCGAGCCACCAGCAGCAGCATCATTCGCATCACCAGTCTGTCCCGGCTAGGCCTCACTCGCCCCTGCGTCCTACCTCGGGCTACTATCCTTCCGCCGCCGATGCCCATCATCCGCCTCGCGACTCCAAACCGCCAGGCAGCTTCTACGATCCTCTTACCGATACCACGATGAAGGAGCGCAGAGTTTCGGATTCTTGGCACAATGCTCCTCCCTCGGCTTCGCCCAAGGTAAGAATCATCTTTGAATTATTGCTCAATTCATCATCAATTCATCTGGCGCCATACCATTTTTACATTCAATGTTGCCCTGCCACGCTCGCCTCCCCTTCCCTTACTTTTTTTCCCTTGCGCGCTGCCTGTCGTGTTGCGCCCACAAAAATCCCCATCCGTCTCAATTGTCTGCCTCTGTTCCCCTAGTGCCTGTGCACCAAGCCAGCGAAACCAGTAGAGCCATTTTGTTTAGCAATTTGCATCCGTACCACTGCCACAAAATCTCTGCTCGCCAAATATTCATCACCACCATCACCCCGACCGTCATCCTCCCATCCTCCCTTGCCCATCTTGCCGACTGCGCACCACAACCGACATTTCGCCCTGTACTAATCCTCTCGGCAGAGTCGCGAAACCTATCCCCATCACCCCCCAACCTCCGAATCCCATCAGTCGGGCTATTACAACGGCTACTACGCGTCTTCCAGAGACTCGCGTCCATCGCCTTCATATAATCGCCCCCGGAGTCCGTTGACGCATTCGCATCCCAATCTGCCAGTGGGCTCCCATAGCCCTCCCACCCGGCAGTCACACATGGCTTCGCCCACCCATCACCATGCTTCCCTTGGCTCGACTCCCAATGGCTCCGCTACTTTGCTCAACAAGCCCGATTTAAGGGCAGTTTCACCTCTTAGACCTGTCGCTCCGGCACCATCTAGTGTAAGTGCTCACTGTTCACCCCCCACGCACAATCTTGGACCCCCTGCTAACATGTCCCAGACGCCCAGTCGTGCTGATCCCATGTCATTCTCCAACATTCTCTCCAGCGCCGAGCCGGCCAGACCCAAGTCGCCACCGCCGACCATTGCCCCAGCCCCTGCCCCAGAGCCGCTTGTCAAGGAGCAAACCGAGGATACAGAGGTTGAAAGAGATTTTGAGACGGAAACTGAGCCTCTGAGTCTCAAGGGAGCCGACATGCTTGCTATCAAGAAGAAGGGTAGTCGTCGCTCAACAAAGGGTAGAGCCTCTGATATCCGCGATGCCGCAGCCTCCAAAAGCCGTCGCTCATCATCGAGGAAGGAGTCTGTTCCTCGTGGTGCCTCAAAGCGCCAGGCTGATGGACAACCGAAGCCCAAAACCTGGTCTGCTGAGATGGAAAAGAAAATTTCCAACTACGAGGACAAGATTGACCACGAAACCGCCAACCTGGACCCCAACGAGTTTGACGAGACCGAGTACAAGCAGCGCGCCCAGAAGCGTCGCCGTCTCATGGATGAAGTTGACACTAACCAGCAGCGTCTGCGCCGCGCCGACTTCTCCGACAAGCAGAGTAAGCGCCTTCTTGAGCATAGCGAACTCGGCAAGAGACGCTACGATGACATGTACTACGACACCGCCCTGCAAGAGGTTCGCGACCAAGAAGTCTTTGCCGAGAAAGAGCGCAAAAAGGACATGCAACGCAAGCGTCGCCGCGAAAAGTCCATGGCCGTCACAATGGAGCTTAAGGAAGCTGCCCTTGCGCGCGCCGAGGCTGCCCAAGATGAGGAGGAGCGCCAAAAGCATCTTCGTGACGCCGAGCGTGCCAGCAAGAAGGCTCAGCAGACCAAGCTCATCCTGCAGAAGGGCATCAAGGGTCCCGCTCGCAACCTCGAGATGAGCTTTGACGGTTCCATGTCCAGCTTTGTCGCTTCCGACGCCGAGTCTGGCAAGAAAAAGGCTCGTGGCGGCTCTCGACCTAAAAAATCCAAGGAGCAGAAACAGGCTGAGAAGGATTCTGCCGCTGCGGCCCAGGCCGCCATTGACGCTGGCGAAGAGCTTCCCGCCAAGGAAGAGAGCAAGGTTCGCATCAAGATCAAGGGCCGCTCCAAGAAGGATGGTGGCAAGGAAAAGGAAAGGGCCGAAGGCAAGGAAAAAGTTGACGACGTTCCCGAAGCCGACAAGAAATTCATCTCCAAGGGCTACAATCAAATTTACGACCAAATCTGGCGCGACATGGCTCGCAAGGACGTTAACAAGACTTTCAAGCTCGCTGTCGACTCGTATGCCACCAAGAGCTCGAACCTGAAGAAGACGGCCATTCTCGCCTCCAAGGAAGCCAAGCGCTGGCAGCTTCGCACCAACAAGGGCACCAAGGACCTCCAGGCCCGCGCCAAGCGTGTCATGCGTGATATGATGGGCTTTTGGAAGCGCAACGAACGCGAGGAGCGTGACATGCGCAAGGCTGCCGAGAAGCAGGAGATTGAAAACGCGAGAAAGGAGGACGCCGAGAGAGAATCGGCTCGTCAAAAGAGAAAGCTCAACTTTTTAATCTCTCAGACGGAGCTGTATTCTCATTTCATCGGCAAAAAGATCAAGACGGATGAAGTCGAGCGCAGCACCGACAATCCCGAAATTGTCCAGAATGGAGCCCCCGTTTCAGAAAGCAAGATGGACATTGTCGAGCCTACTGGCCCCCTGGGCGGCAAGGTTACCAATTTTGAGGACCTCGACTTTGACGCGGAGGACGAGTCAACTCTCCAGGCTGCCGCCGTGGCCAATGCTCAAAATGCCATTGCTGAGGCCCAACAAAAGGCCCGCGAGTTCAACCAGCAGGGTCTCGACATGGACGACGAGGGTGAGATGAACTTTCAGAATCCCACCGGCCTCGGCGAGGTCGAGATTGAGCAGCCCAAGCTCCTCAATGCCCAGCTCAAAGAGTACCAGCTCAAGGGTCTCAACTGGCTCGTCAACTTGTACGAACAGGGTATCAACGGTATTCTTGCCGACGAAATGGGTCTTGGAAAAACGGTCCAGTCCATTTCCGTCATGGCCTACCTGGCCGAGAAGCACGACATTTGGGGACCCTTCCTTGTTGTCGCCCCTGCCTCCACCCTGCACAACTGGCAACAGGAAATCGTCAAGTTTTTGCCCGATTTCAAGATTCTCCCCTACTGGGGCAGTGCTGCTGACCGAAAGGTTCTCCGAAAGTTTTGGGATCGCAAGCACTCGACATATCGCAAGGACGCTGCTTTCCACGTCTGCGTTACCTCATACCAGCTGGTTGTGTCTGATGTTGCATATTTCCAGAAGATGAGATGGCAGTACATGATTCTTGACGAGGCTCAGGCCATCAAGAGCTCACAGAGTTCTCGCTGGAAGTCACTGCTGGGATTCCACTGCCGTAACCGCCTGCTGCTCACGGGTACGCCCATCCAGAACAACATGCAGGAACTTTGGGCTCTGCTTCATTTCATCATGCCATCGCTATTTGACTCCCACGACGAGTTTAGCGAGTGGTTCTCCAAAGACATTGAGTCTCACGCTCAGAGTAATACCAAGCTCAACGAGGACCAGCTCAAGCGTCTGCACATGATTTTGAAGCCCTTTATGCTTCGTCGTGTCAAGAAGCATGTGCAAAAAGAACTCGGCGACAAGATTGAACTCGATGTCTTCTGCGACCTCACCTACAGACAGCGCGCCATCTACGCCAACTTGCGCAATCAGATCAACATTATGGATCTCGTGGAGAAGGCGACGATGGGCGATGACCAGGATTCCGGCACGCTGATGAACCTCGTCATGCAATTCAGAAAGGTCTGCAACCATCCCGATCTGTTTGAGCGTGCTGATGTCACCTCACCTTATTCCTTCGGCTACTTTGCCGAGACTGCTTCTTTTGTCCGCGAGGGCAATAACGTCTCTGTCGGCTACTCGTCACGTAGCTTGATTGACTACAATCTCCCCTCGCTGGTATGGAACGAGGGTGGCCGTCTGTACAAGGCCGGCAACGACAATCAAAAGGCCGGCTGGAGGAACAAGGCTCTCAATCACATGATGAGCATTTGGACGCCCGAGAACATCAGGGAGAATGCCGATGAGAACAAGGCCTTTTCCTGGCTGCGCTTTGCGGACGCTAGCGCTGGTGAAGTTCACAAGACGGTGCACAGCGGTGTCTTTGATCGCGCCGCCGACGAACTGACCAAGAGTAATCGCCTGAGTCAATTTACCATTACTTACGACGCTGAGAACGAAAAATTTACACCCGGTCACGCCTTGTTGAAGATTACCGAGCGCAACAACCGCAAGCCTCTAGCTGACATTACCAAGGACGGAATCATGTCGCGCCTCATGAATGTCTCTGGCGAGGCTTATGAAGACAGTGGCATGGGGCGTCTTGACTTGGCCGGAAGACCTCGTGTCTCTGCACCGCCGTTGGTTGCCTCTTCGAACCATTTTGACTCTTCCATTGAGGCCCACGATGTCTTGTTCAACGTGCCTATTCGCAAGAGACTCTATGGCACGACCCCCAGTGAGGAGCTGGCGCTCGTCAGAAATAAGGTGCCTTACCAGCTGTATCCTCCGCCAAAGGCCCTCCCCGAGCCCGACAACGAGAAGAGGCGCTTCACCAACATTGACGTTCCTTCCATGCGTCGCTTCGTCACCGACAGTGGCAAGCTCGCTAAACTGGACGAGCTACTGTTTAAGCTCAAGAACGAGGGCCACCGTGTTTTGCTGTACTTTCAGATGACTCGCATGATTGACATGATGGAAGAGTATCTGACTTACCGTAATTACAAGTACTGCCGTCTTGATGGTTCTACCAAGCTCGAGGACAGACGTGACACGGTCGCTGATTTCCAGACGCGTCCAGAAATCTTCATTTTCCTGCTGTCTACTCGCGCTGGTGGTCTGGGTATCAATTTGACATCTGCTGACACTGTCATCTTCTACGACTCTGATTGGAACCCTACCATTGATTCGCAGGCCATGGACAGAGCGCATCGTCTAGGTCAGACAAAACAGGTTACCGTGTATCGTCTGATTACCCGCGGGACAATCGAAGAGCGTATCCGCAAACGTGCCATGCAAAAGGAAGAAGTGCAGCGCGTCGTCATCCAGGGTGGCGGTGCCAGCGTCGATTTCTCTGGTCGTCGTGCTCCTGAGAACCGCAACCGCGACATTGCCATGTGGCTGGCGGACGACGAACAGGCGGAGATGATTGAGCGCCGCGAAAAGGAGCTGCTGGAGTCGGGCGAGCTCGATGCGAAGAAGAAGAAGGGTGGTCGCAAGAAGAAGTCGGAGGCGCCTGCCAGCCTCGACGACATGTATCACGAGGGTAAGTAACAATCTCGAAAGGGTTTGGACCATGACATTAACAATTTGCAGGCGAAGGGCACTTTGACGACGGCAGCCGTGCTGGTGCTTCGGGCACTGCCACCCCGGCTGAAAGCGAACCTAAGAAGCGAGGCCGAAAGCCGGGCGGCAAAAAGGCCAAGACGGCCAAGCAACGGTTAGCCATGGCCGATGGCATGGTGGACGGGTAATACAGGACTGGAGTGATTTTGTATCAACATAATACGGAATAACGGAGCGGGGTTGCTTGTTTCTTGCTCTGCGGAGTAAAAGTCTTTGCTGTCTTTGATTGCGGTTTTTATGTGGGCTATACATGCTGTGGTATTTCATTCACTCGTCACTGGCTTTATACAATACTTGAGCTTGAGCATGAATAGCAAGGGGCACGCCTGGTTTGATTTAGCTGGGTGGGTGCCTTTTTTTTTTGCTTGGATGCATGTATTAGTATTACAAGAGG
>JAAHCF010000122.1:0-63885 GCA_038367545.1 Beauveria asiatica | reverse complement strand
TTTATTTATGGGGTCGTCGATCGCCGCGCCCCTTCCTTGTCCTTTTTTTTTTTTTTTTTTTTTTTTCATAACATT
The DNA here is from genome assembly GCA_038367545.1 of Beauveria asiatica. Classification (NCBI taxonomy): domain Eukaryota; kingdom Fungi; phylum Ascomycota; class Sordariomycetes; order Hypocreales; family Cordycipitaceae; genus Beauveria; species Beauveria asiatica. The sequence goes on along the minus strand of JAAHCF010000122.1, from coordinate 63,810 downwards.
TTCCTGCTGCTGGTGGTTGCACCAAACGGTGACAGACACCTCTGTAATCCGTATTGTTGGACCCAAGGGAGCCAAGGGAGGGTCCCCTCGTCGTTGGACTTGATGAAACTGTTCCTTGTTCCCGTCCTGCACGCTATTGACAGTGTGCGCCAAAATACTACAGAATTACTAAAGAGATCAAGAAATGTGACATGTTTTGCAGATTCTGAATCCGAAATCCAATTGTACCCTTTTCTGTGGTAGAAAAGAGGGCACTTTTCCCGTGCCCTTTAAGCTTGGCACTGGCACTCTCCGCCATCTACGGATTACAGCCATTCCGCCATCTGCGGCAACACTCAAAGCGTACAAGAGACGATGGATCTGGGCACTCGACATTTTAAATCACACATCATGAATGCTCGGCGCGAACTCTATACTGGCGGGCGCCATGTCGGACAGCGCCTCTCTTGGGCATCTGGCAATGATGCTGATACGGCCGTGTGTCGCTGAGCAAGTTGTATCCCGTGCATTGTCATGGTGTGACGTATTCCTAGGCTCTTTAGCGAAAATAGCAATACTCTTAGCGAATTTGGCAACCGTATCACGCAAACACTGGTTGCGTCTCGCTACCTAGTTAGCTGTCCATGTGCCTTTGGCTCGAGTAAGCGTACAGCAGACTGGAGCTGCACCCAAGCGCCTGCTTGTTTGGACTTGTAGTGCATAAGCACATTGCAGCAGCTTCTTTTTTTCTCGCTTCCCATTTCCCGGTTCGCCGCTTGGTTTGAATGCCCAGAGCTTGCGTTCCGCGCCTGCGTACAATGTCCATCACTTATACGCAGGCCGGAGGTCCGTGATATCCATGAGCGAGAGAACCTCTTAACAGCCCTGCGTCTGCATATGTCTATACCAATCGGAATACCTCGCGCTCGTTCAAAGAAATTAGGAGGGCACCGAATATCTTCATTTTCAAGGCGGTAGTTGAAAGCAAGAATGCTGCATCTGAGCAAATATACTACTCCATGTTACCCAGTCACCGTACTCTTTCTCAAATGTGTCGTCAAGTTATGACTTGTCGAGTGCAGATCCGATTCGTATAGGAATCGCCATGTTGTGAGAATCTGGCTAAACAGCCACCGCATCCAGATATGCACAAGAAGCGAACGGACTCTCGAGCTTCGGACCGTTCCATGGCAATCCTAGACATTCTGCGGTGTTGGTGCGTCATCAACTGAGCCCAACTCCTGTGTCTCTGACCCAACGCCGCTCACCCCAGGTCTTGGATATGTAGCTGCACCATCAACACTAGCTCTGTGGGCCGCACCGCAAAAGTCGAGGTGTCTTACCAGGACTGTCGGCCAAAATCCAAATATCTCCATATCTCACATTTCCTGGAGAGAGCCGCCTTGGTGGCGGCACATCTTGTCTCTTCCCGCAGCGTATAGGAAGCGATTGTTTCGGAAGCCACCTTATATTACGCAGATTGCGTCTAGACGCAGTTTGGCAGCCTCTGCGCCCCCACCAATGGCGACGTCGGGAACCGTGACACATGTTGCGCAGCTTCTTACTCACCGAATCGACTTTTTGCTTGTAGATTGGGCACAAGGTGAAAGACATTGGCTTGATACCCGGGCCGAGACTCCTTGCCGAAACGTGATGGGCTGTTGCAATGGTGATTGTGATGGGACTTGGGCAGCCGTGCTGCAGCTGTACGAAGCATAGTCCCTGTCCCCATCCCATATCACAGCGCTCCCTCCATAATCGGCAACACTCCGAGCGATACGCATTGTCGATCTACAAAGGTCGTTTCTTTTTCCCATCCCGCAAGGACGAGCGTTGGATCGCATACGCAGCGCAAGCGGCGATGCACCAGCGCCCGACTGAGAGACTAAGAAAAGACCTTGCAATGGCCCGTGGGTGACAAAACTTTTCGCCGCTGTTTGGTGGTGAGCTGGCGACAAAGCGGCCATCAGTTGTCATCCACGTGAGTGGTAACAAAACGCCTGCAGCTCCAGGACGCGGCCGTGCGCTGCATATGCAGCTTTGTGTATCGGGGTGATGCTGAGTCCTTTTGCCCCTTGCATATTGCCGATTCCAGCTCAATCCTGTCTTGGGACGAGGGGGAGGACGGATAGACACTGTGCGCTGACCGACTACTGTATGGAAGAGACTCGCGGTTGCAGAGCGCTTCCATGGCGCCAGATGACGTGCGGCTCTCTATCATAGAGGGCCGTAATATCGTGCTGCGGAACTGGAGGAAATTTGCCATACCATTAATACGGAGCTTCGACTTGACATAATCTGTCTTGTCTGCTAAGAACAGTTTGTATTGAGGGGCCTTTGTCGTTTGCCAGTTGTGGCGTACTCATCAGCGGTGAGTGGAAGCTGTCGTGTGAGTGGTACGGTACGAAAAGCAATTTACCATCCCAAAGCCAAGGTATGACCCCAAAAATTGGCCACAGTGACGATTCCACATCCTGTAATCTGTAGATTTGATCAGATGCAGAAGCCTGGAGGGGATTTCCTAGACACCGCAAGGGCTCTCCTTGGAAAAGCAAAAAAGCCCGAGATTGAATCTTCCAAATTCAATTGCCGGGTATCACAGCAAGAAGTGATGGCTGCCTCGCCAATCAGGCGCCATTTATTCGCTCGAGCCCCACTCAAAATTGTCGACTCCAATATCAAAAATTCAAACACTCGGTTTTCTCTTCTTTTCCCCTCTCTTCAACCAAGTCCTCGGCTTCCTCTAGACAATGTTGCGCTTCCATGTTTCCAAACAGAGATCTTCCGCGCATCACTGCAAAGGAAATCTCAACATCATCCCTGGCATGCGAGAAATTCGGAGTACTCTCAAACTTTTACCGCAGTCGCCTGCTTCTTGCGGGTGGACGGGTCGACCCGCGAGGGTTCGGCGTCACTCGACGCTCGTGATTGGCATCAGAAATAGCAGAGCCCATGGCTGTCTCATGGATACTCCCTTCCCCGTCTCCTCCGGGAAACGGAGCTGGGCAGGAAGATGAGGCTAGACCTGGTGTCTCTTTGGGAAGCCGTCACAGAGATTGTACACTGTACTTGAGTGCGATGCGCAACTTGGTCTTGCCTGCGTACCCTTTGTCGCCCTCGGGCTTCGAGGAACGCGGGGCCAAAATTCGATTCCGATTATCCTGTCTAGAGGACCGGAACTTGGTTCACCCTTTTCCCTATGGTACGTTGGTAGCTATTGTACTCGTTGGCAAGACGCTAGTTCAAAGGATGCTGCTAACAATCGTCTCGACATTCCTCAACATGCTCATCTAGTGTTGCTCCCCGCAAATATGTCAATCAAGAGTGTCTTGGACTTGGGCCTTATTGCTCTCCATCATCATTTGAACCGTTCGGTACTGCAGTGAGGAAGCAGCTGCGACATGTTTCCTGACTCGCTATTCCGGCACCCTTAGAGGTATCAATGACCGAGCAGCTTACCTGCCGACCTATACCACAGATACACGACAAGTAATCGGCCGTTTGCCAGCACTCAACCAAACAGCTAGAGGTATCTCACGACAGTTGGCGTGACACACATCTATCTGCAAAACGAGGCACACTGCAACATTACTTAGAAACTCGAGAAAGCACAAGTCGAAATCATACGGGCGTAGTCTCATCCCTCATCGAAGCCAACTAACTCACTTTGGTCGTAGCTCGCGTACGGGCGAAACAGCGCGCGTTGCAATTCTGCGCTGCTTCCTCTGGCATGCGGCAGTAACGTACCTGGTCTGCAAGGAAGGGTACATATCGATGATTCCAGATTTTCTGTCAACCAAAAGGCCATGTTCCCGATTGCCATCACGTCTCACCGCGCCCAACGATTCGTTAGCGTGAAGGACTGGACGATTTCACGCCTCGTGACAACATTCCCATAGCTCAAATTGAAGCATGATTGGATGCTGCAAGGGCCTGTACTGATATCGATGTTGCGATCTACCGCGCTTGGATTCGCATTCCTGCGTCGATCGCGGCAGACAATGAATGTGCTCCCGTACAACTCGAATCGACACGCCACCACCACCATCGGCATCACGACCAAACACATTCACGATACCTCGAGCTCCTGTTCTTCATGAGAGGCATGCAGTTTTCGCGCTTTGCTGTTGGAACCCAACGCGAAGCGTCATATGGTGGGGGCCGGCCGGAGGGCGGCGCCCATGGCTGCATGTCTCACTCGCAATGCCTGCAACTTGCTGCAAGGCACAAGCAGACCGTCACTCTCCAGCGCCTCCAAAGACCGGTGAGCTGTCAGGGCGGAAGCTCACGACGCGACTTGGACGCGGCTTTGGGACCGGAACGCGGCCATTCATCCGTCTGCATCGATCACTGCGTTCCAGCCCGTAAGCCCCGATCAATCCACGTCTTGGATCAACTGTTTGAGCTGTCCTCCCGTAGTTGCACTTAATTGCAGTCTCTCTAGGGTTCCGTCTCGCTTTGTGTTGCCTTCTGTCGTGGAGGCAGACGGTCCTTGCTCCGATTGACCTCTTGAGTACTCCATGAGAGGGACGGAATAACAGTCGCACTCGAGGATAGAAATGTATGGCACGCGATCTTCTGATGGCCGTAACGAAGACGAGCCTGGGTGAACTGCAGGCAAAGCCTCTTGTAACCCTTTATTATTTTTTTTCTTTTAATTTCGGGTGTTGAGACCATCTTTCCCGTCCGGCACGTAATGACGCCCCTAGATCCTGAAGCCGGATACTATCCTTCTACTTTAAGTTTATCCAATTGCTGGGATTTACTCGGGCACCCAGGGACTGCGGAGAGAAACAGTCCTCTGAACCCCTTCCTGTCGGAATATTACTGCCTGTAGGATCTCGAGACTGAGATACTGCAGGCTGATGATGCCTTGCGACTGAAACACCAGCTTTCAGTGACCAAAACGTGGCGGGGATCGGCCGTTATGTACACGATCAAAAGGCAACATACAGGTCACTACCGTTGGTCATAAAGCTTACTTTATTTGCTATGGCCATGCTCAGGGGCCGATGAAGTGATACCCAACTTGAATAAAAAGAAGAAAGCTCCTTTGTGCTTGAGACGACGCAGAGATGGCAGCGGGAATGGCCAAGAACTCAAAAGGACAAGGTGTTGACGCTCCGTTGGGGAAACTTGAAATTCGAACGACATTGGGCGGCCAAATTTTGACTATGCTGCCCAACCTGCGCTAGCTCTGGGGCCGCCCTTTGTTAAGTTGGGTGTATTCGCCTCATGATCTACTGCGAAGTTTGTGTGCTGCCTTGTGTGCTGCCTTGTGTGTTGCCTTGTGTGTTGCCTTAAGTGGCCTGTTCGGGCATGGCTATGGCCATGGCAACGCTGTAAAGGTTATTCGGTCAAAGAGCAGCATGGGGCAGCACGATTGCGTGGGCCTAGGAGGAGCGGATTGTGATGAAAGGTCAGGGTGTTCTGGCCGATTTTATCGTGTCGCTAACCAGTTTGTTAAATGGCTTCAGCCTCATCAGCCAGTTGCGCAAGTTATCAAGGCCTGGCCTAGTGTGTTTATACATAGTAGTAGTAAGGGTATCTATATCCTCTTCTTTTTTCTTTAAAGGCTCCTCCTCCTCCTCCTCCTTTTCTTTTATTATCTTTTTAATAGTCTTAGTCTTCTTTTTATTTTTCTTCTTAATAAGATTATAATATAATTTTTAAAAATATATTATAGTATAGCTATACCTTAAATAAGAGAATATAGCTATAAGCCTATAAAGTTAAGAGCCTAGGTATTACTATAATATAAGATAATTATAAGTATAAAGGGTTTATATAAGTTTATATATAATAAAAAAGAATATAATTATAAAATTATAAAATCCTTATAAAGATCTTATAAAGAAGATTCTTAGTAGTAAATAATAAAGTTATATTATTATAAATAGCTTATTTATAAAGATCTTCTTTATTATTTTTTTAAACTAGTTACTTTTTAATAAGTTATTTATTATTACTAAAAAATAATAAAAAAACTAATAAAGAGATTTAAAATAATAATAAAAAGTAATTATACTTAAGATATTAATAAGACTTTTTTATAAATTAATAATAAAAGTATTATAATAAATACTTTATTTTTATTAATATAAACTAAAAAAAAGTAATTATTTTAAGACTTTAATAATATTTAATAAATTATAAATAATATAAATAATATATAATTAGTATTAATAAATAAAGTTATAAAAACCTTATTATTTAATTATAATAATAAAGTTATATTTAAATAAATATATTAAGAATAAAAAATATAAAAAAGAAAGATTTTAATAAAAAGAATAAAAAAGGATAAAAAAGTAAAGCTATTAAAAGGATTATTTTTTAATAATAAAGAAGAAGTACTCTTAAAGTAAGTTTATAATAAAAAATAAAAAAATAAAATTAATATTTAATACTTAATTTTTAAAATAAAAAGTATAACTAACTTTTAAATATTTATAATAAATTTAAATATAATATTTATAATAAGATTTTATAAGTTTATTATAATATAATAATAAGTTATTTATATAAGCTAATATTTTTAAAGTAAATTAAAGTAATACTAGACTTAGTAATTAACTAATAATATAAATAGTAAATTTATTAAGATTTAATTATAAACTTAATTTAAAGAATAAATATAATTAAAAATAAATAATAAGTATACTTATAGTTTTATAGTATTTATAAACTTAGATTATATATAATAAATAAAGAATTAGTTATTTAAGTAATTTTTTAAAAAGTAAAAAAATAAGGAATTAAAAATAATAAACTAGTTATTAATTAATATATATATTAACTTCTTCTTTAATTAACTATAATTAGTATTTATAAAAGAAATTTTATTAAATAAACTATTAAGCTTTTAAGAGTAACTTATAAACTATAATTATATAGTAAACTTATAGAAAACTTAAGAGGGCTAAAGAGGTTAAAGTAATAAAAATAAGTAAAATAATAATATATTATAATAATAACTTTTAAACTTAAAAGCTAATAATATTTATACTTAAATAGTAAAAAGAGATAAAGTAATAAGGTTAATATATAATTTTTATAAGTTTAGTTATTAAAATTATAATAATATATATAAAAGAAGAGATTATATAATATTAAGGGAAGACCTAAGTATTAAGGCTATAAAGTTATTATATAAAGGGTATAAGGTCTAAATATATTTAAATTAGCTAAAATTAAGTTATTAAAAATATAATAAAAACTACTTTTATTATAAATATAAGGCCTTAGACTATATAATATACTATTAATAAGAGTATATTATAAAAAGATATAGCTAAAGGTACTTAACTTAATTACTAGAATAGTAAGTTAGTATAATAATAGCTTAATCTTAATCTATAGTTAGTCTATTTCTTAAGTAATAAGTTAGGTTTAAATACTATAGGGTAACTACTTAAGTAGTATCTTTAGTATAAGGAATTATTAAGAGTAGAACTCTTAAAACTAATTACTTAGAATTACTTAGATTAATTAGTAAAGATCTAGACTACCTAAGTATAAGAATACCTTTCCCTTAAGTACCTATCTATATCTCTACTATAGAGACTAATTATCCTAATTATCTAACTATCTATTAATCCTTAATTATAGTAATTAATAGGTAATCTATTAATTACTCCTAAGGTTATTATATAACTATATATTCCTTTCTTTATATCCTACCTATAGCTAACCCTACTATAGTATATAACTATACTTTATATAAGAGTATTTATAATATAATACCCCTCCTTTATTAGTCTTATTCTTAAGACTATAAAATAAACTATCTAAGTAATCTAGTAATTTTCCCTCCTATATCTCTTATAACCTAATATACCTATTAACTATATTACTAAATAAAAGTTAAAAGCCTCTTAAGTATTATCCCTTTATTATAATAATCTTTTTATAGCTATTTTTATAAACCCTTCTCTTCTAATAATACCTTCTTATATAGCCTATAAAGGTTATAGTATTACCTAATACTAGGTTTCTCCTTTAAATTCTTCTTAGTATATAGAGTATATTTACCTTAACTTATCTTAGTATAATATTTAAAGTGTTATACCTACTTAACTATAAAATATTACTTTTTAGTATATTAAGCTTAAATATAAGTTAGAAGAGGTAGAAGAGAAAGTTCTTTATCTTTAGAAATAAAAGAAATTATAATTTAAGAAAATAATATATATAGTTATATATAATATTAATAATATTAAAGAATTAGAGTATATAAAATAAGAGGAAGTAGAATAGCTTTAGAAGTTTATAGGGGTCCTTCTTACTCCTTCTAAGGCTCTAGATCTTACTTTAGTTTATTCTTTAGATATTAAGTTTAGTATTAAGTTATTAGATAGTATTTATATAATTAATTAGGATATATTTTTTAAGAATAGAATTATTTAAGTAAAGTTAAATAATTTATAAGGTTCTTAATTAGTTCTTAGGTATTTTTAGAGTTTAAATATCTTTTTTATTTAATAAGATAATAATAATTCTTAATATTTCTTTATACTTTAAATATCCTTTTAACTTTATATTTATTAGTATTATTAATTATAATTCTTATAATAAATATAGAATTATTTAGTGCTTTTTCTAGTAATAATATATAAAATATTAAGTAAATCTTTATTCTATCTAGTAATAATAGTTTATAATTAGTATTTAATATTTTTTATTTAATAAGGAATAGTCTAATTTTCTTTTAGTTAAGTTTATTATTAAGTTACTTTATTTTAATATTTTTATAAATAAGGTATACTTTATATTCCTCCTCTAAGATTAGTACTAATAATCTCTTTTTATTTATATAATACTTTATTTAATTTTATAAAAATATCTATTTTTTTTATAAGTATTTCTATACTTTAGTAATTATTTCTATATATATAGTTACTACTAGTATATTTATAATATATACTATATATATTTTAATAGTAGGGTTAAACCTATAGTTTACTTTAAGTAGTAATATCTTTATACTATTAACCTTAAAGCTATTATAAGCCTATTATATAAGTAGTAGCTATACTACCTAATTATCTTATTAGTAGTTAATATAGCTATATAGGTATTATTTAAGTATTTAGTTTAGAATCTCTATTTAATTATTTAATTATAGGTAAAATACTATAAATAAGCCTTACTTAATCTTTATAGTCTTTATAAGGTATTTTTAAAAGTTAGATATAAATAACTTATTATAATCTAATATAAGTCTTATTAGTAATCTATATTATATAATAATAGTTTTAAAGAATATATATACTAAGTCTTTAGTATTACTTAATTCTATATAAGGAATATAGTAGGTATATTTTATAAGTTTATTTATAATAACTAGGATACTATTATAGACTACTCTTATTATTAGTTCTTTAGACTTTAATAGTTTAATAATAAAGTCTATTATAACTATTTACTATACTCTTTTAAGTAGTAGTATTAGTTATAATTTACTATATAATATATATTATACTATCTTTATTTTTTAGTAGATATTATACTTATCTATAACTTATTATATTATCTTTTTACTTTTTAGGAAGTTATATAATCTTCTTAATCTATTAATCATTTTCCTTATACCCTAGTATCTATATAAAGGGTATTTATATATCTCTTTAATAAGCTACTATTAAAGTATACTAGGAATATACTAATATTTATTATATAAGAAGGTCTTACCTTCCTTAGATAAATATAATTTTATTTCCTAATTATCTAAATAGCTATCTTTTTCTATATATAATATAATTCTTTATATCTATATATTATCTAGCTTAACTTACTAAGTTATATTAACTTCTTAGGTACCTAATATAAAGTTCTTATCCTTAGTCTTATATAATAAGGGTATATTATTTACTTATTCTTCTAATTTTAAATCCTCTCTTTAGCTAAGTATATCTACTCTTCTATTTTTAGATCCTTTATAGTATATAATTTTAAAGTTATAATCTATAAGGGTTTTATACTATCTAATCTATTATTTATTTAGATCTTTTATAGTTATAAAGGAGGTTAGGTTCTTATAATTAGTATAGACCTTAACCTTATAATTTACTCCTTTTAAATAGTATTTCTATTCCTTAAAAGCTTTAATAATAACTATAAGTTCTTTATTATATATACTATAATTTAATTCTAATCTATAAAGTTTCTTTAAGAAAAAGGTAACTAGATATAGTTATCTTTTATTATCTTATTATCTAAGTTATCTTTTAAGTATATAGTTTAAGGTATTAGTTTTAACTTTAAATAGTTTATTAGAATTAGCTATAAGTAGAACTAGTTTATCTAGGATTTTCTTTTTTAGGGTTTAAAAAGTATTAGCTTCTTTTTCTATTTATTAGAATTTATTATTTTTCTTAGTAAGGTTAGTAAGAGGAATTATAATTTCTCTAAATCTATAAATAAAGTATTAATAGAAGTTTATAAATCTAAAAAATCCTCTAACCTCTTTAATATTAGTTAGTATAGGCTAGTTCTAAATATTCTTAATCTTAGATAGACTTATCCTAATTTATCCTAATATAATTTTATATCCTAGGAATTTAACTTAATATTAGTAAAACTAACTCTTAGTTCCTTTAACTAGGAGATTATTATCTTATAGTATCTATAGTACCTTATATATATACTTCTTATACTCCTTAAGAGTATTAGAATAAATAAAGATATTATTAAGGTAAATAATAATAAACTTATTAAGTTATTTTTATAAGATACTATTAATTATAGTCTAGAATATTACTAGTATATTAGTAAGGCTAAATAGTATTATAAAATACTTAAAATATCCTCTTATAGTTTAAAAGGTAGTTTTTTACTTATAACCTTTAACTATATAAATTAGATTATAAGCTCTTTTTAGGTTAAGGGTAGTAAACTACTTAGCTTACCTAAGTTTATCTTATATTTTTATAATAAGTAGTAATAAGTATTAATTCTTAATTATAATCTTATTTAACTATTAGTAATTAATATATAGTTATAGTTTCTTATTTTTCTTTAGTATTTATAAGATTAGGTATCTTACTAAGGACTCTAATAGTTATATATATCCCTTTTATAGTATTTCCTCTAGATACTCCTTAAGTGTCTTATCTTACTTAGGGTTCTAAAGATAAATCTTATTAAATATTAGTTTAATACTAGGCTAGAGTTTAATCTTATAGTCCTAGTATAAATACTCTAGTAATCCTATTTCTAGCTTTTTACTAAATAGCTTATTATACTTTAAGTATTCCTTAAGAATCTTTATTATACTAGCTTTTAATTCTTAAGTAATTATATATATTCCTTAAGATTAGTCTTAATTTAATTAAGGTACCTTCTTCTTTTAGCTATTCTTATTATTATAATTATATCTTAGTATATCCTACTAAAGTTAGCTTATTCTCTAGTTAACTCTAAGATTACTTACTTATAACTAAAATAACCCTAATATAATATTATATCTTAAGATTATTATAATATCTAAGGATAATATATAGTTTATATTAAAAATAAAGATAAGAAGTTATATAGTTTCCTAATCTACTATACCTTAGCTATACTAAATATTATTTCCTTTTATATTTATAAGTTAGTAGGGCTTATCTTTCTTTTTTTAAGGTAATTATAATCTATTAATAAGATTTAGTAAGATATAATTTCCTAATACTCTATTATTAAGTATTACTCTAACTTTTATTCCTTTAATAAAGATATTAAAGGTAAAATATTTATTACTATTAATATTTATAGTATATAAAGACCTATTAGATCCCTATTAAAGAGTTAGTTTTATTAGTAATAATAGCTATTATTTCCTAACTTCTTTTTTTATTTCTTTTATTCCCTTTATTCCTCTTTTCTTTATTATTATTAACTCTATATTAATATATTAAAGCTTTCTTAGTAATTACTTAATCTACTAGCTATATTAATTAAGTTTAGACTAAGTAAATTACTTATAAGTATATAGTTTCCTCTTTTCTTATATCTTAATAATATAGTATAAATAGTATAGGTATTTTTATCTTTAATATAGTAATCCCTTTCTAGGTTCTTTATAAGAGAGATAAAGTCTCTTCTTCTTTCTTTAATTTTCTAATATTAAAGTTTATATTTATTAAAGATTTTATTCTATAGGTTATAGCTTAGAAATATTTAGTATTCTAGTTTCTTTTAGAGGTAGTATTTATAACTATTAAAAGGGTAAGAAGCCTATAAGAGTATTATATAATCTCTATATATAAGACTAAGTTCTATAATTCTTAGGTCTTTATAGGTTTATATTTCTTTATCCTTTAATAGTGCTATTAGTATAGTAGGGTCTAAAATGTCTATCTTATAAATAACTATTATATTAAATTCTCTATTCTTAAAATAAGATTATCTATTAATTATATAGTTACTTATTAGTCTTAGTAGTAATATTAGTACTTAAGTAAATACTTTCTTTATATCTAGATAAATAATCCTAAAGTCCCTCCTTTTATTTAGGGGTATCTTTAAGACTATATTAGTATTTACCTTAATTTCTAACCTAGTTATTTTAAGATCTTCTTCTTCTTCCTCTAAGACTAGTTAAGTCCTAAAGTTCTAGTCTTTATTAAATATAGGTTTATTATAATTTATAAATCTATTAGTATTTAAAAAGTATTCTTTATTATTAGTTATATTAATATTTTAAATAAGTAAATCCTTATAGTAGGCTATACTAATTCCCTTCCTTTTAGTAACTAGTTTCTATTACTTCTTTAGTGCCTAGTACTTATTTATAAAGTATCTAGTCTTTCTATAGTTATAGTATTTCTTTCTTTTCTCTTTTCTAGTAATATTAAGTTCTATTAGTCTTAAATATATTTTATATATTATAGATCTATTTTAGTATCTTCTAGTATTTATCTAATAATATTATAAGGGGTTACTTTAATAGCTTATTCCCCTTCTACTATATTTAAGTTTTCTAATATAGAGATAGTTATTAATCTTAATAGCTTTTTTAATAAAATAGTTAAAGTTATTAAGTTAATCTTCTTTTATAATCTTATCTTTTATATCTTCTTTAAGTTTATTATAAAAAAGTTCTATTTAGTTATTATTATCTTAATTAATAAAAATAATAATATATCTAAACTCTTATATATAATACTAAATAAACTTAATCTACTTAAGTACTTTAAGCTTATATATAGTAGTTTAAATTTTATTAGGGTCTTTAAAGGTAGTTTTAAGTAGCTCTTTAAAGTTATTATAGTTACTAAAAATTTAAGTAGTCTTTACCTTAGGTTCTTTATTATTAAGATAGTCCCTAAGAGTTAGTTCTTATTATTCTATTACTTTACTAGTAAGAAGGTTTCTAATATAGAGAATTTTTAAGGGTTCTCTATTAATAGTAGTATTAACCTTTAGATAGGCTTTAGCCTAGGTAAGGAAGGTATAGATACTTCCCTTAGTTCTATTAAATGCCTTAAGCTTTAAAAACTTAGGTATAGTGTATATAGCTCCTCCTCCTAGGTTAGCCTAAAGTGCCTAAACTTATATAGTTAAGGCTATAATCTACTAATATATTTACTATATTACTTATATAAGGTTAGTAGTATTTTTACTTATAGTAGATATTATAAAAGGTTAACTACTTAGGTTTTAAAGGTAACTTACTAAATAAGACTAATTAAAATATAATAATAGCTTAATTCTAATTTATAGTTAGTTTATTTCTTAAGTAGTAAGTTAAGTTTAAATACTATAAGGTAGTTACTTAAGTAATATCTTTAGTATAAAGAATTATTAAGAGTAAAACTCTTAAAACTAATTACTTTAAATTACTTAGATTAATTAGTAGAGATTTAGACTACTTAAGTATAAGAATACCTTTCCCTTAAGTACCTATCTATATCTCTACTATAAAGACTAATTATCCTAATTATCTAACTATCTATTAATCCTTAATTATAATAATTAATAGGTAATCTATTAATTACTCCTAAGGTCGTCACGTGACCACGTGTTCCTTTCTTTACGTCCTGCCCGTGGCTGACCCTGCTACGGTGTATGACTGTGCTTTACGTAGGAGCGTTTGTAATAGTTAGGTATTAAAAAAATATAAAAGGGTAGTAATATAATTATTACTAAAGGAGAAAGTAGCTAAAATATATAAAGTATTTACTATTACCTATAAGACTATTAGACTAGTTTATAATACTAATAAAAATATAGTCTCTTTAAGGGTATTATATATATATATATAAAGTATTTATTAACTCTTAATTAGGAGATTAGTATAATAAAAAAAATATAATATTAACTAAAGACTTAAATAATTAATAATATAATTACTTATTAAATTATTAAAGGTTTTATATTAAGTAAAGATATTATTAAAAACTAAAGGAAACTTTATAAGGCTTTTAATTATAAAGTAAATAATAAAAATTAGATATAGAAAAAAGAAAAAAGTTATTTTTAAAAATTATAAAAAAATATTATCTTTTTATATTATTCTTTATAAATAAACCTAAAAGGTAATTAAATTTAATTAATATAATCTTCTTTATATAATAAAAAAAATAAATAACTATAAAATAATAATAAGACTTATATAAAAAACTCTTTTATCTTTTTAACTTAAAATAAAATACTTAAATACCTAATAATAAAAATAAAATAATTTTTTTTTTAAATTTATACTTTAATTAATCTATTCCTCCTTAGCCTTTAATAAAGTCTATAAGCTAATCTAGCTTTATAATAGTACTTAGCTCCTCCTTTTTTTTATAGCTTTTTTTTTAGTAACTTACCTTTTAATAATAGCCTTTTTAATAATAGCTTATAACTTCTTAGTTTTTTTAAGCTTCTTAGTATACTTAATTAACTATTTTTTAATAATCTATAAGACTTTTTTATATTAATAGCCTTAAAGTCTACTTAAGTCTTTAATTATAATACTTAAATTTTAACTAAAGATAAGTATATAGTTTAATAAATAATAATAGCTTTATAAACTTAGGTTTATATACTAATAATAATTAGTTTATTTAAAATAAAAGGAATTAAAAATCCTTTTAAGGTAATTATATATAAAGTCTTTATTAATTATACTTATATTATATCTTCTTCTAATAACTAAATAATCTTAATAAGTATAATTCTTAAAGAGCTTATTTTTTTTTTACTTAGTATTAGACCTCTTAGTTATCTAGATCTAATATCTAATAAGATAGTATAGACTAGTAGTTTATTAGTATTAATAAGCTCTCTATTTAAGACTATATTAATAGTTAATAGGATTACTAGGCTTTATATACTATAACTAGTAAGGCTATAGATAGTAGTAATATATTAATTAATTCTCCTTAGTTATTTAAATCTATAGGTGACTTTTATAGTTATATATATAGTATATACTTATTAATAAAAGTAATAATAATTATACTAGTAGTAATATAATAAGTGCTTTTAAATTAAAGAAAAGAAAGTAATATCCTTATTATTATAAAATCTAATTTAAATATTCTAATCTATAATATTAAACTAATCTTTAAACTAATAAATAAAATAAAGAAAAAATAAAAAAGTTTTATTAAAAATAGCTTATTAGGTACTAAAAATAAAAAGAAATATTTTATAAATAAGTTAATTAGATTAAAAAATAATAATAGTAAGTTTTATATAGCCTCTTAACTTTAAAGGAGTTATAACTATAAGGGAGGTTAAGTTAAAAGTAAATTATTAATATAAGAAATTATTATAGAATTATAAGTTCTAAGATTTATTTTAGTCCTTAAGGTATTAGATTTAACCCTTTTATTTCTTATATTTAGTAAAGGGATTTACTTATATAATTAAGGCCTAGCTAAAAGTAGTAATTCCTTTTATATTCTTAATATTTCTAAGGCTCTTTTTAGCTATAGCTATAGTACTTACCTTATCTTAGCTAGGGGAACCTCTTTATATATCTTTTTTAGATACCTTACCCTTTAGGCTTATTACTACTATCTTACCCTTTTTAGTAAAGTTAGTGCCCTTTTACTCTTATTAGAGGATTTAGTACTATTATTATTATTTTAAGTATTAAATCTTACCTTCTTTATAGCCCTTAGGGAAGTATTATTATCTATATTATTATTAGCTAAGCGCTTATCTTTATTAGCCTAAGAATTAATGAAATTATTAACCTTTTTATTAATATTTTTAATTTTACTTTTAGTAGTTTTTATAACTTTATTAAGGGTTTTAATTTTCTTAGCTATATTATTAATTATAGCTTATAAGGCCTTAATTTTATTATCTTTTACCTTTAAAGTATTATATATTTTCTTAAAGGCTATATTAAGTTTATTTATCTCTTTATTAGTTTTATTAGCCTAGTTATTAATAATATTAATAGACTCTTATAACTTTAATATATTATTACTAAGTTTTTTTAGTTCTACCTCTTAGCTTATTATATTTATTAGTATATTTCTTTATATTAGTTACTACTAGGTAACTAGGTTATTACTTATAATTTATATTAAATCTACTTAGCTAACTATTAAAAGTATATTAGTAATCTTTAGTATTATATTATAAAATAGGCTTATAAATTTTAATATTAAAGTCTCTACCTTTATAAATAAATACTTTATTTAATATATTATATTATTATTAGTAAAGTAATATTTACTATTAAGGTATATAATAATAGCCTTATTAATACTAGTTTTAATATAATATATATAGTTATTTACTATAACGCCTTCTAAGTTTTTTATCTTTTTACCCTTCTTACCTACTTTCTTATTAAAGAATTTAGTAATTTTAGTCTAGACCTAGTAAAATAAGCCTATAAGTAAGTAATTCTAGTTAGTAATTTCCTTAAATAT
This sequence comes from Beauveria asiatica, assembly GCA_038367545.1. Classification (NCBI taxonomy): domain Eukaryota; kingdom Fungi; phylum Ascomycota; class Sordariomycetes; order Hypocreales; family Cordycipitaceae; genus Beauveria; species Beauveria asiatica. Next base: position 46,966 of record JAAHCF010000122.1, on the reverse strand, counting down.
ATTAAATTTAGTTATAAAGAACTATTAACTAGTATTATATATAGCTTTTACTTTACTTTATAGTTTTATCTTCTTATTAGAGAAGTTATTAAGGTATAGTCTTATATAGTTAATTATAGGCTTTAAAAAGGTTAATTTATATTCTATACTATTAGTATCTATTAGTAGGTAATATTAATCTAGAATAGAGGGGTATTTTCTAGTATAAGTATTATTAGAAACTAAGTCTTTTTTATTAAAAGTAGTATAATTTCTATAACTAGTCTTCTTTAATATAACTATTTTATTACTCTTAGCTAGGTATTTACTATTATTTAGAATATCTAGTAAACTATTTTTATTATTATCTTATAATTCTTTATTAGTTTTACTATTTAAGGTATTAGAACTATTACTAGAACTATTATTAGCTAGATTATTTTTATCTTTATTATTATTATCTAGCTCTTTATTATTACTAGTATTAATACTATTTCCTTCTTTATTACTAAGGTCCTCTTTATTATTATTTTTATTATCCCCTTTATTCTTATTAATTATTACCTCTTTATACTAGGTAGTTCTAACTTTAATATTATTTTTATTTATCTTAGGGTTATTAGAAATTATAGGATTTATTAAATTTATCTTAAGCCCTATATCTTTAACTTATAAGTATTTAAATAGTTTTTAATACTTATTTAGCTAGTACTAGTTATAATTTAGTTAATTCTACTATATTTATAGAAGGAGATACCTTATAACCTAATAGTTTTAATTATAATTATTTTTTATATTAATATTATACTTATTAAGGTATTTTTTAGCCTTAAATTATCTAGCTTTTAAGCTCTAAGTACTAATATTACTATTATTACTATCCTTATTATATTAGGATATAATAGTAATTTTATTAGTAATTATACTAATTTCTATAATAATAAAAGTAAGAATATTAATACCTTTATTAAATTTAGGCTCTTACTCCCCTATTAATACTTAGCTTTACCTTAGCTATTAGTAGCTATTATTAGTTATTAGTAACTATATATAGATAGTTAATATTTAAATATAATATAAAACTAATAAGATTTTAGGGTTTTTTTAGATAATAGCTATAAGTATAATATTACTTTTAATATTAGGCACTTTAGTAGATATTATAAGAGTAAAAAGTTTAAGAGGCTAGTAATAAGTAGTAGAGGCTAATAAATATATATTTATAATAATATTTTTACCTATTATACCTTATAATATCTTAGTTAGTATTTTTACTAATAAGAATAAATATTTTTCTTTTTTATAAGATCTTTTTATATTTTCTTAGCTCTTATTACTTTTTATATTTATATAATTATCTTATACTTAATTAGCTAGTTCTAATATATAATATAATAGTTATTACTTTAATAGCTATTTATATTTATATAGTTTTAGTATTTTTAGTAAATACTTATTTATTATATTATTTATATCTTTTTATAAAATACTTTTAATAATTTAGGAGTTATCCTTATTAGTAAATTTATATTATTTTATTAGAAACTTATACTTCTTCTTACTAGTAGATTTATACTAATAAGTAATAATTCTATTTAACTCCTAGTACTCTTCTTTATTTAGTATAATTACTAGTAATATTAGCTCTTTTTAATTAAAAGAATCTTACCCTTAGTAAGGTTTTTAAAAATATATAATATTAATAATAAGGTAAATATAACTATTATTATAAAAGTTAATTCTATAGGCCTAAGGATAAACTTACTTAATAACCTTATATAGGCTAGCTCTAAGGGCTAATTACTTTTATTTAAGATTTTTAGGTAGTTTATAGTCTTAATATAATTATAGGTATACTTTATCTCTTATCTAAATATTAAGAATAATATACTTTATATTATAATATAGTTTTTAAAGAGTAGAACTAACTATAAGGCTTAGGTAGGCCTTATATATATATATCTTTTATAGTTTATCTAAAGTTTTAATATTAAATTTTTTAGTAATATAATTAGTATTTATAACTATATTAATAATAAAAATAAGCTAAAATTTATAAATTATTTAATTTAGGCTTTAATTAATTAGTATTAAATAGGTATTATTTAGGTTATACTATAGGGCTAGTAGAATTAGTAACTAAGGGACTATTAGGTTAGTTACTATATAGTATTAGATTATTACTTTTATAGTTTAATTCTTTTATTCTAATAGTCTATCTATTTAGGCGTAATATACTATTAATATATTAAATTTAATACCTAATATATAAAAAATCTTAGTCTATATAGTAAAAGTAAACTTTAGGTCTTTATTACTTATAATTCTTTAAGGTAAGCCCTAGTTATATAGTATTAGTTTTTATAATAATAGCTAGGCCTAGTTCTTAATAGTATAGTTATTATTTCTAGTAATTAGGAGGGTATATTTAAAGAACTAGTATAATACTAGGTAAAGGGTATTAAGATACTTATAATTATCTTTTACTTATAGTATTCCTTTTAATAGTATATATAATAAATTTATAATAAAATCTAATAAAACTATATAAAAAGGAGTAAGAGGGTAATTAAAGGGCTAAAGCTAACCTAGTAGTAACTACTTATTAATAGAATTCTCTTTATATATAAGATAAAAGATAAAGTACTTATTAATTTTCTTTATTATTCCTTATATATATATAACTCTAAGTTCTAAAAATATCTTCTTTATTCTAAAGTAGTACTTATTATTATATATAGTACTAAGAATAGCTTTAAAGAGGCTATATAAGATAACTAGCTTCTATTTACCTTATAGGTTTATTAGGTATAGTAGTTTATTCTTTATATATTTTTATAATTTAATTAATAATTAAGGTTATTATTTTTATAATTATTTTATTTTAGCTATTACTTTATTATTTCTTACCTAATTAAATAAGAAGTTAAGTATTTTATTAAATTTTTACTTACTCTTATACTTATTTAGTAGTACTTCTTAAAATTTTAAATATAAAGTAGTTTTAATAGCCTATATATAGAATATATATATAAAGGTATTAAGTTTATTATATATACTATAGTTTATTATATAATAAAGTAGTTAATATTATAGTAATTAGGATAAAGTATCTAGTATAATATTTAGGATATTAAGAATATAAAAAATATAAAGCCTAAATTAGGATAAATAGTTAGTAATAAATACTAGTTTTAGGTTTATCTTATTTAAATCTATTATTATAAATAATATATATATTATAATTCCTTTTATTATAATATAGTTTATAATTATATTTATAAGATACTAGTTAAATTAAACTATTTACTAAAGCTTTCTAATTACCTATCTAATAACTATAACCTTAGCTTTTATAAAACTATATCTTTACTTAACCTTTAATATTAGTTATAATAAAAATATTAATAGTTTTAGCCTTTTTACTAGTATATCTTTACTAAGAATACCTTCTTTATCTTATTCCCTATTAAGCTAGAAAGTATATAAGCTAAATATATTCTTATAAGTATCTAATTTAAGGAATAAATACTTTACTAGGTTATAATAATAGAGTTAGAATTACTTAAAGAGGTACTATTATAGGTTAAGAAAAATAGCTTTTTTAGTATTACTTATTTTAAACTATATATACTATACCTTATTCCTTTAAACTAGTTTAAAAAGACTAATTATAATATTACTAGAGTCCTTTATATCTTTAAGAAGGCTAGTCTTATAGGCTTAGAGGGGCTCTAGTAGTAGTATATACTATAGAATTCTATTTTTAATAAATCTAATTATACTAATAAATATTTTTAATTTAGTAAGGTTAGATAAAATTATAAGCTTTATAAATACCTAAAGATAATTATTTATTTAGGTAATTTTATCTTTATTTATAATAAATCTTAAGAGTTAAATAGATAAGTAAGTAATAAATAACTTCTTAGGGGATATATATAGCCTTTTCTCTATTATTATTTATAGAAATATTTTAAAGTACTTAAGGTAGTTTTCTTATATTTTTAATAAGATAAGGATATTATTAATAAAAACCTAAATAAAGTAACTATATAGTTAAAAAAGATTATCTATAAATTACTATATATATACTAGTATATTATAAAATCCTATTAATATAATATTAGAAACCTTTAGTCTTTATTTAAAAATAATAACTATATAGTTTCTATATAATAGGTATATACTAAATTAGAAGTAAAAGCTTTTTCTATTAAATATAAAGTAAAATCTATTACCTTAAATATTACTTATAATATTACCTTAGTCTAATAGTAGGTAAATATCTAGTATTATTATTTTATTAAGTAGTTAGAGGTTAATAATAATCTTTTCCTTCTCTTTACTATTTATAATATACTAGATAATAAAAGCTAAGTATATAATTAATACTAGTTTTATTATTAGCTTTAATTTTCTTTATATAATTAGCTTATTATAGTATTTATTTAGTACCTTATAGTCTTTAATACTTAGGGGGTAGGGTCTAATACTATATTTTTAGTTCTATTATCCTTTAACTAGGTTAATTTATATTTTCTTATTATTCTTTATTAGGATAAGGCCTTTATTATAGTAAATATTATATTTATCTATTATTTAATAAAGTACTTTAGTAAATATTAAGTTAATATTAGTAATATATACCTTAAATTTATTTATAATATATAAAATATTAGCTAATTAAGATATACTATAGTTTAAGGTACTTATATTAATATTAGGGATATCTAGGGTTTAGTTATTTTCTTCTTATTATACTATTTTCTTAATTAGGTCTTCTACTATTAGTTCTATTATAAAGTATACTAAATTTAGTATATTATAAGCGTTTTCCTTATAACTTATATAAAATATATATTTATTACCTAAATATTCCTCTAGGTAGCCTAGTAGGGTATACTTAGGTATATAGAGGTCTTATAGGCCTTAATTATATATTATAATATATTTAGGGGTTTTTATATTAATTATAATATTATAAATAGTCTTATAAATAGTAATAAAGTAAAAAATAAATAATTCTTATATATATTTTATTATTATTAGATCCTTCTATAATATTATTACTAGTACTTATTATCTTACCTTAATTATTATATTTTCTTTAATATATATTATATATTAGAACTACTTTACTTTCTTTTTTTAGAAAATATAGGTTTATAGCTTTATATTTTATATACTTTTTAGGGTAACTTTCTTTTATATAAAGTTAATTTTAGTACTATAATTATAAAAAAATAAATTTCTTAATAGTAGCTAAGGGCTAAGCCCTTTAATTATATTAACTATTACTATAATATATATTAAAATATTTTTTTAGGGATTCTTATATTTATATAAAAGTTAAAAGTACCTACTTTAGTAATATTAAACCTTAATAGTATACCTTTAATAGGCTTTAGTGTTTTATTATAAAACTTTAAGGCGTTTTTATTCTTTAAAAGCTATACTTTATTAACTAGGGTATTAGAAGTACTTATATCTAAATAAATTTTAAAGTTTAGTTTATTTAATATAAAGTATATTAAGCTCTTTATATATATTATAATATACTTTTTATAAATAATAAAAATATCTAGTCTAGTAATTACTTTAATTACTAGAATATTACTTTTCTTCTTACTTTAGTCTATTATAGTATAAGTATATTCTTTATTATTAGAGCTATCTTCTCTTTTATAGAAAGTAAACTATTCTAGTTCTAATAGTATTCTTTTATTAAAGAAATTTACTTTACTCTTTTTAGATTTAATTTCTTACTTTATAGGTTTATTACTATCTAAGATATAATTATAACCTTAAGTATATAGGTCCTTATATTATACTTTTAGATTACTTTTACTTAAGTTAATTATATAGAATTTACCTTTTATATAGGTCTTTTTTTATATTTATTATTAGAATTACTTCTTTACCTTTATATCTATTTATCTAAGCCTTCTTCTTATTTTATAAATATTAATAAAAGGCTTATTATTCTCTTAAAAGGATTCTTATTATATATATAAGTTTAATTAGTAGCCCTTAAGGTTATTTTTATTATATTTATATTAGTCTAGTTAGAATAGTTATAAGTCCTATAGGTTCTAATAATAAGAAAATAACCTTTTATAATAAAATATTAGGTCTAATTATTAGAAGGGGTATTAGCTTTATTAGTTCTAGTCTCTTCTATTACTATTATATATATAAGTAGCTCCTTCCTCTAATTTATCTAATTTATTATTACTTTCTCTTATTATATATACCTTATAATACTTTAAAGATAATTATACCTTATAACTTTATATTTTTAGTATTTCCTTAAAAATAAGTTACTATCTCTTAACCTTATTTAAATAAGCTAATATATTTATTTTTTATATTAGTACTTTATAAATAATATATAATTTTAATAGTAGCTTTTAGGAAAAATAAGTAAGATATTAATAGCTTAAATTATTACTTAATACTTTTATATATAGTTAGAATTTAGTATATAAAGAAGTAATTATAATATTCTTCTTAATTAGACTTATTAGGGTATAGATTATATTATTTATTTATTCTTAGGCCTTTATTAACTAAATATTATATCTAGCTCTAAGGGTATTAAAAAAGGTATTCTTATCTTATTAGTAATTTCTTTTTTTTTATTTTATTAGCTATATTTTATATTATAGTTTTATATCCCCTTTAAGTAATTACTATAAAGAGGTTCTAAGTATATAAGTATTAAATATATTATTATTAAGGCTAGTTTTTACTATTTATATTTAAGTATTAAGTTCTTAGATAATAATATATTTTTCTATATAATTATTAGATCCTTCTATATATTTATTATTTAGGGCCTATAGCTAAAATTATTTAATTATTAGAATATCTATTATAGTATATAAAGTAAAGTATTTAGTATTTAGAATTAGTACTAGTAAGAGTCTCTTTATAGTTAGGTTATTTCTTCTAGTATTATCTAAGATACTATTTACTATAGTAATTCCTTTTCCCTTATTACTTAAGCTACTTATTACTTTAATAGATACTTTTATTATTATATTTATTATTATATTTTATAGTTATTTTAATATAATATCTAATTAGCTTATTATTTTATTAGAAGCCTCTATACTCTTAGTATTTTACTTTAATAGTATTTTTATTACTTAGCTACTTTTATTTATATATTTTAGGATTTTAATAAGTAGCTAGTTAATAGTCTTAGTAGTTTTATCCTCTATAGGGGGGATTTTTTATCTTTTTTAGGATCTTAATATACTTATTTTCCCTATTATTACTTATAGGTTTAATATTATTAAAACTACCTTCTTTTTAAGTAAAAGAGATATAAATATTAGGGTTAGGCTTACTAATAAGCTTAATAAAATTATCTTTAAGTTTAATTCTTTTAAAAAATATAATAATACTTTATACTCTTCTTCTTTTATTACTAGTACTTTTCTTTTTTTTAGTTTTATTAGGGTCTTTATTATACCCCCTTTTACTATTTAGATATAATTTTATACTTATTTTTAAATAATTCTAATATTCTTAAAGGTAACTTAACTTTATATTAGTTATATATAAGAATTACTTAGTTTATTTTCTAGTAAGCTAATTTTACTTTTATTATTAGTAATTTCTTTTACTAATAGTAGTAGTTTTTTAAAGGTTTTTATATTATTAAAAATTACCTAGCTAAAAGGTAATTCCTTATTTTATTAGATAAATTTATAAAATTTAGTAGTTTTATAGAAATTTATATAGGTTATAATAGGTTTTAAAAATTCTTTTTTCTTAGAAGAGTTTTTTAAAATAATTCTTTATAAACTTAAGTAATTATTTATCTCTTAATAGATTTAATATATTTATAACTTATTTAAATATTTCTAAGTTTAGTTATATACCTAAGGATTAAATTAATAGTTTAATCTTAATAGTTATATAATTTATTTAAAGTAATTACTATTACTTATTAGACCTTTTAGTTATTTAAATCTAATATTTAATAAAATAATATAAACTAGTAGCTTATTAGTATTAATAAGCTCTTTATTTAAGACTATATTAATAGTTAATAGGATTATTAGGCTTTATATACTATAACTAGTAAGGCTATAGATAGTAGTAATATATTAATTAATTCTCCTTAGCTATCTAAATTTATAGGTGACTTTTATAGTTATATATATAGTATATGCCCGTTAACGAAAGTGACAACGGTTATGCTAGTAGTAACGTAATACTTAGTTAAAGTACTAAAATATATTTAGTATAAGGTAAAGTCTATTTTCTTTAGTTTTAAAGTTAATATATATATTAAAGGTATAATAAAGAGTTATTAATATTAAAGCTTAAGTTAAATATATTATTAACTAGTTTTAAGTTATTTATATATATAAGTTATTTATAAATTAACTTATTTTAATTTTTAATAATACTTAAAACTTAATTATTTTTATTAATATTTTAACTTATAATTATAATATTTTTAATTACCTCTTTAAGCTCTTTTAAAATTAATAACCTTTATATAATTTAAATATTTTTTAGTTTATAAATAGCTTAATCCTTTATAATAAAGGCTTATTAAGAGATTATAAAATATTAGAAGACTTAAGATATTATTAATAAAGTAAATTTTTAAGTAGCTAAGAAAAGCTATTAATAAGTATTTAGTATTTTAATAGTTATAAACTCTTTATTTAATAGCCTTTTTAGCTTCTAATTTAAAGGTCTTATTATTTTTAATTAAGCTAAAGAGTTTTTAGGATTATTAAAGTTTAAAAGGTTTACTAGCTTAAAACCTTATTTACTATAGTTAATACTTAATATTAATATTAAGTCTTATATAAGATTTAAACCTTATATTTATTTATTAAAGTTTCTTAACTTATACTTTAAAAGTATAAACCTTTTCTTTTATAACTAGTTTTAACTTAAAAGACTTTTTATATTACTAAGTCTCCTTATTAAAGGTATTTAAGGGTTAAAGAACTATAAGTATTTATTTATATTTATAATATTAAAAAATAAAATACTCTTTATTCTTTTAAGATAAGTAAATATAAACTTCTAAAAGCCTTTAATAAACTTTAAATTTAATAAGGGATAGTATTATTTTTTTTAATTATTTATAAAGAATATACTAATTTAGTCTCTTAGAAGCTTTTTATTTATTTTATATAAAACTAAACTATTAAATATAAATTACTTAATTAGCTTTACTTTATAAAGTTTATCTAAATTATTACTAATAAGCTTAAGCTAGTAAGTTTTTAAGAGTAACTTCTTAATTCTTAACTTATTAACTAGTATATAATATAAAATATTTACCTAAAAATTCTTATTTATAACTTAAGTTAAGTATAGTTTATTCTAATTTATTTATTATAGCTTAAAGAAGCTTAAATTATAAGACCTTTATATAATAACTAATCTAAAGTTATTTATAAATAGCTTAATTAGCTTATATAACTCTTTTTTCCCTTATATCTTATTTATTAACTCTAATAAGATATTACTAGTATAATCTTATAATAGTAATATAATATTATAGATTTTTAAATAATTATAAAACTATTTATTCTTTTAATTATTAATATTAAAGATAAATATAAAGAAATTATAAAGGAGTTATATATTAGTAAGTTATTAGTAAAATATTAAGACTATTATTTATACTTTTATATATTTTCTTTTTAAGATAAAATTAAAGATTTATAAAACTTTTAATCTTTTATTAAAGATTATAATAACTTAATATCTTTTTTTATAAAGACTCTAATAACTTATAAAGTTAACTAAGCTAATCTAGAATTTATAACTTAGTAAACCTTACTTATAATATTAGCTATTTTTAATTAAGCCTTTAAAAGGTAATACTCTTTTTATAAACTTTTAATTAAGTTCTATTTTATTTTTAAGTATATTAAATTTATATATAAATAATAAAAAATAGCCTTTAATTAGAAATTTAGTAAAAATAACTATAATAACTTCTTTTAATCTTTAAATAATAATCTTAAATATAACTAAAAATAAGGTATTTTTAACTTATTTATATTTTAAAAGTATATTATAAAGTCTAAAATATAATATAAAATACTTTTTTTAAGATCTCTTTTTAATTATAAAATAATCTAATATATAATAAAAGCTTTTTTAAATATTTTAAAAAAGAGAATCTTCTTAATTAAAAGGTAAAATAAGTTCTTTTTTTAGCTAAGTAATTTTTAAGTAAAAGATTAGTAAATATTATAAATAAGATTTAATAATAAATAAGTTAATTTATTTTTTTTTTCTTAAGAAAATAATATAAATAATAATTACTTTTTTTTAATTTTAAAATAAAATATTATAATTATTTTAATAAAAAATAAAAATAAAAAAGAAAATAATAATAAGAATATTTATATAATAAAGTAAAAAATTAAAAATTAAATAAGTATTTTTTAATATATATAAAAAAAAATAAATATAATAAAATAATAAGTTATAGATTAAATTATTAAGTATAAAGAAAAATAAAAATAAAGTATATAAAAATAAATTCTTTATTTAACTAATAAAAATAGTAAAAGTTTTAAAGATATTAGGGTAATAATAGGCTTTAAAGGTAATAACTTTTAAGGTTAAGATTAGGAGTTTAAAGAAGTAAAGGTAGAGTATAAAGAATTTTAAAAGAATATAAAAGAAAAAAAAAGGAAAAGAGAAAAATAAAAAATATAGCTTATATAAATAATATAATTATTAACTAATCTAAAAAATTAAATATATAAGGCTATTAGTCTATATTAATTAGTAGTTTTATTATAATAAATATATATAAAATTATAATATATTTTTAGTAGTTAAAATAGTTAATATACTCCTCTTTTTATTTTTTTTATTTTTTTAATAATTTCCTTCTCTTCTTTTTCTTTTTTTCTTTTTATTCTCCTAATTAACTTACTTAAATAAGTCTCTTTATATTTTTAATTACCTTAATATCTCTTTACTTAATTATCTCTTAAGTCTTATAATTAAATTTAAAGTCTTTAAAAATACTAAATTAAAAGCTTTTTAATATTTATACTCTCTTTAATATTATACCTAATATAATAAACTTTTATTAATATTATTACTTATAATAAATAATAAATAATAATTACTATTTTAATAAACTTTATGTTTTTATATAAGTATTTTATAACTTCTAATCTCTTATATAATTAATAATTTAAACTATACTTAACCTTATTTTTTTTATTATTAAAGATAAAAATTATAATATATATAAGACTTTACTTTATCTTAAGCTTATATTTTATTTAATTATATTAAAAGACTAAATATTAATAATATAGTTTTAAAAGTAATTTTATTTATTTAATTAAGTATTTTAGAAGATAATTATTAAATATACTTTTTTTTTAAAATATAAAGTATATATTTTTTTATTAAAATTAAAACCCTTTTAGGCTTTATCTTTTAAATAATATTTAATTATATTAATAAATAAAAAATACTCTTAATCTAAATATATAACTATTAAAACCCTTAATTTTACTCTTATTACTTAATTACCTTTATATTAAATATTATCTTAAGGTATTTTTATATTTTATATCTTTTTTAAGATTATATTTTTATTTTAAGTATTCTTAGTAAATTTTATAAACACTATATTTAATAAACTATTAGTTAATAATATAATTAATAGTTATATCTTAAATACTAAAAGCCTTTAAAGAGTTAAAAAGATAATAAATATAGTTTATATAAAGATTAAGTTATTAGTATTTAGCTAATTCCTTTTTATTTTATTTAACTAGACTAATAATTTACTCTTTAATTTTATTATTAATTATTTTTAAAGATTATAACTAGACTAAGAATTATTAAGTAATAATAAAAACTTCTTTTTAATAAGTTAAATATAACTTTTTATAAATAAAAAATATAAAAAATAAAATATAAAAAACTAGTTATTTTATTTATAATTAAAGCTTTTTATTATATATTTTTTTTAATAATAATAATTAATATTTTTAGTTTTATTTTTTTATTTTATTATTATTCTCTTTATAAGTTTCTTTATAAAAGCTAAAAACTTATAACTTAAATTATAGTTTTATACTATTTAATATTTTTATTTTATATTATAAGTATATTTATAATAAGTTCTCCTCTTTTAAAACTAGTTCTTTATAGCCCTTTTTATAGTTTTTTATATTATAAATTATAATATTATAATTTATTATTTTATAATTTATTTAAATTAAGAGCTTTTTTATTATCTTTTAAGATATACTTATTATTTTTATTATTACTTTTAAAGTTATTTCTTAAAAGCTTAGTTTAGTTATTATCCTCTTTATAAAACTATTATTTTACTTTATTCTTTTAAAATACCTTTAACTAATTAATAATATATATTTTAAATAAGTTAATTTTATTTAAAATCTTAAGATAATATACTTTTATTTTATTATTATATTTTATTATTTTATAAGGACTTTATTAATATAATTTTACTTTTATATTTTAAAATAAGTTATTATTTAAAACTATATTATATATTAAAACTAATATACTTATTAATATTAAACTCTTTTATAATTAAAATTTATTTTATTAGTTTATTTAAGTTATTAATTACTTTTAGAAGTTAAAGACTTTTTTATATATAGTCTTAATATTTTTATAATATTTTAAAAGAACCTTTATCTTAGCTTTAAATAAAAACTATTAGTCTTATATATTATTTTAACTTATTAACTTTTAAGTTAAGATTACTAATTCTATTAATAAGATTAAGTATTAACTAAATAATAACTAATAAGAAGATCTTTTATATAATACTTATATTAATATTTAGTTTATAAATAAAACTATATTTAGTAAATATTATTAGACTATTATATTAAGCTTAATTATTTTTATTATAATAAATATTATATTATAATACTTTACTTTTATTATTTTATTTACTTTTAAATTATATTTTAAGATTATTATATACTTATAACCTTAATTATATAATATAATTAGAAATTTATTTTTAAACTCTAATCTACTATTAATAATTTTTTTTATAAATATACTATATTTACTTAGTAGTTTTTTAATAAATCTAAATATAATAACTAAATTATAACTTTTAATAAATATTATTTTTACTTAGTTAATAAGATTATATTTAGCTTTTATAAAAAACTTATATTTTTAATTAGTAGGTATATATTATAAATTAAAGTATATTTTCTTTATAAGTCTTATAAACTTTATATACTATATAATCTTCTTTTTATATATAATAACTTATTTTTAATAAGATTTATATATTTAAATAATAACTTATATTTTTATTTTTATTTTTAGTAAAAAGTATTAAGTTTTAATTTATTTACTTATAATTTAAAATCTTCTATATTTAAAAAAACTATAAGCTTTTTTAATTATTATTTTTTTAGTTTTTAAATTATTAATTAATAAAAGTAACTTTAGTCTTTTTAGAATTTTTTAATATAAACTTCTTTTATAAAAAAAATACTAATTTATATTATTCTTAAACTTATATCTTTAATTAAAAGTTATTTATTTTAAATACTAAATTATTATTAAAAATATTATTATTAATTAACTTTTATTATTATATTTTAATTTAAAGAGTAAAATATTATTATATATAGAATTTAATATTAGGTTAATAAACTCTTTTAAATTCCCTTTATACTTTATTTTTAGAAGATTAAATAGTCTTATTAATTTTTAAAATAATATATTTATTATTAAATTCTTTTTATTAAGTATATATAAAACTATAAAGTTAAATAATTAAATATAACTTAATTACTTTATAATTAATACTTTAATAATATTATTTACTTTATTATTAATTTATTATTTTAAGACTAATATATTTATTTTTAAAATAAAACTAATATTATAAATATAATTATATAATTATTAAAATATATATAATAATCCTTTAACTTTATACTTTATTTAATTATATTTTATCTTTATTATCTTAGTATCACGGCCTTCCCCTCCGGGTTTAGTGGCACCTACCTAGCCCCTACTAGCGCATCGCCGCTTTGCGCGCTAGCTATAAAGTACTCCCTCCTACCCGCGTCGCTAGCTTACCCTCTTCCCTTAACTTTTTCCTTCTTCCCACCCCCTTTATAGCCTCCTTTACGGCGCTCACGTCTTTAATTATGCCCTGCGACTTAGTAATAAAACGGCAGAATCCGCGCATACTATACTCCCCCCCCTTAATTTTAACTTAAGCCTATAGCGTCCTCCGCCTTATAAAATATACTTACTATCTATAAGTAGCTATTATAACCCTCTAGCGCTATTTTCTAGCTAAAATTTATAGTATTACTTTACTAGTGCTTTTTAGAGGTAGATTATTATAGGTAGTTCTCTATTTTAAGCTAATAGAACCTTATCCTTACCCTTATAATTAGATACTAGCCTTTACTAGTAAGATATAGGCTTAATAATAGCTATAAAGGATTAAGAGTGTTTAGAAGGCTTAGAGGCCTCTAATATAGCTTATCTAATATATTATATTTATAACTATAGGAATCTACTAAGCTAAACCTATATAATATATATTATAATAAAATATATAGCTAATTTAGTCTTAACCTAAACTTATTTTAGCTTTAGAGTATTACCCTTATCCTCTATCTCCTTTAGCCTAACTAAGTACCTTTCTTTATAATTAATTACCTAATTAAAATATAACTATATAAAAGTATAAGTCCTATATATTACTAAACTTAAGTAATTTATAGTAGGTATTATATTTAAATAGATATAAGATAATACTAATAATATAGTAGTATAATTATAACTAGATAATAAATATAATAACTTATATATTTTATATTAATAATTTAAGGGGTATAAAATATAATTAAATAATATATATTAGCTATCTAATCCTATATTAAACTATAGATTACTATAACTAGCCTAAGAGTATCTAAGTAGCTTAATCTCTTAATATAAATACCCTATATCTAGTAAAAAATTAGTATAGGAGATAAATAAAAGTATTCTCTTTATCTAAATAGCCTATCTACTAAAAAGGGGGTAGATAATAAGTAGTATTAAACTACTATCTACTAAGCTATAAAAGGTTTACTTTATATAGAAGTCTTTATATTAGGCTTACTAGTTTATATATTACTCTTTACTCCCTCTCCTCACCTATAATATTAATATCTCTTTATAATATAAATAATAGGAGTATAGAGTAATATTTCTATACCCGCTATATTATAAAATATAGCCTCTTAATCTAATCTTAATTATTAGATCTTTTAGGCACTATAACTACTATTAAGGCTATAGTGTGTTAAGGGTTAATTATATCTTCGCCTACCTTAGCTATTACTAAAGCCCTTACTATTATTACTAAATAAAAGTTATAATATAATTATTATACTAAAAGGATTACCTAACTTATTACTAAGGCTAGTGTTAAGTAGAGATAATACTATCTATATTTCTAATAATATAGCTTTAGATATTAATAATATGTCTTATAAATTATTTAATAAAATAATACTACTAATCTAGGCTATTATATAATCTCTAGAAAATACTAGAAAAGTAGGTAATATAAGTAAGTAGCCTATTATATATAGCTAATTAGCTTACTATTAACTATATAATATATTAGATAATAGCTTTAAGTAATTATTATAATATAAGGATATATATAAAGTAATTAACTAAGTAGCTAACTTTAAGCCTCCTAATTATAAATAACTTAATAAGAGCTATAGGCTAACTATTAATATAGCTACTAAATGCCTAAATAGTGTTTCTACATTAATACCTTAAATATATATATTTACGCCCACTTTAATGACTAATAGATTATAAACTACTAGCCTATCTTATAAATCTTCGCTTTAGGACAGTAATTCTATAAATGCGCGCGAGGCTTCTATACTAGTAGATGACGAGGGCACTAGAATGATTTCTTCCTCTAAGATACCACAGCGTGTTAATAGTTATCTATATACCTATATATTAGTATTATTACCTTAGTAACCGCCCTCGCCTCTAGATCACGATCGTAATAGAGTTAGTATAACGCATAGGGAATCGCCTAATCTATTATAAGGGTTAGCGTTAAGTAAAGATGGCTTATTTAATGTTTTTAACACCGCTTTAGATTACGCTAATATAGCGTGTAATAAATCATCTAATAAAACGCCGCCTTTAGTTCAAGCCGTAGTGCGGTCTTTAGAGGAAACTAGGAAATCACGTAGCACTAGTATATTAGATAGCTACTAGCACTTAATTATTAAATAAGGCTAAGTACTACTAATATATTAAATCGCAGTTAGTGATAGTAAGTAAACGTTAAACTTTAGGGATAAATATAAGCCACCTTACTAGCTACCTTCTTCTACATTATTTAACCTTATATAGATAAATCATAGCGCTAGATTATTATTTACTAAGCTAGCGGACTACCTAGAGGAAGCTCTATTATCTATCTCTTAAATTAGGAGTCCTGTAGCCTTAACGCCTGCCTCCTCGCGACTAAATAGCCTATCGCCTGAACTGTAAGTCCGGGGCACTATTTCTACGTAAATAAGCTTTACTTCTATGTCGGCGGCTGGTAATGGCGCGGAAGAGATCGACGATCAAACCTGCACCAGGACAAGCCCACTAGACAAGACTGCCAACGATTCGAGCGCACGAGAGGATACATGTGACGAGCAGCCGCCCATGAGCTAGATGCCCCGACAGAACAAGAGGTCAAGGGGGTCATCGGTTAACCGCGATACCGAGCAGTCTGATGCGAATAGCCTGCGTGGTGTACTAGACGATCTAGAATACTGCCCATCGCTAAGTTACGAATCAGAAGACGATAGCGATAGCCTATTTAGTTATAAAGAATAGGTATCCTGTAAGCGCTAGAAATTCTGCGCTAAGTTAATTAAAATTAAATCACGAGGTTAATAACGTAGTTATTCTATATCTATAGGCCTAGACTAGGTATTAGAGCTAATCTCTATAATATAAGAGGATTTACTTATAGTAGTAGAGCCTATAGATGTGGCGTTTAATAAATAGCTCTTATAAGATATAGTACTTAAATAAATAATTATAGATAGTAAGGCCACATTCCTATTCTAGTTTAACTAGGATCTCTACGTAAAATATAGGTAGGTAGCTTATAAACCTTATAAATAGTCTAAGTAGTAAGGTTAAGCTAAGCCTATTATAAAGAATAATAGAAGAAGGAGGTTTATAATATTAGAAGACTAATAGCTTACTAGATAGAAGGAAGAAGAGGGGCTATATTAGGCTAAGATTTATTTACTCTTTTATACTAAATTTAAGGAATAGTTAAAGGAAGCACTCTAAGTGTGGTATTATATAAGATTAAAATAATAGAATAATAATTAACCTAGGTTACTTCTATATTACCTTTCTCCTATAGACTATTACTAACTTAATTATAGAGCAGTTTTATATTATAATTTAGTGACCTTAGTGTGGAAGAAATAAATTTAAGACTTCGTCTAGAATGACCTAGCCTCTGTCAACGGCGACGGCACGACTGCTGTTGCTAGCGATAGGGACAATAGCAGTGATAAGAGTAGCGACGGCGAGGGCGGGAATGACGGCGATGACGACCATAACGATGCCAGGAGATCAGCGATACCAACGGCGAGGGTAGCGGCTACAGCAAAAAAACTCGAACGGAAACCGCTTATTCCTTCAGCTAAGACAAATATAGCAATCTAAGACCAACCTGGAAGGCAGAAACTTCCAGTCACAACGGAGGAACGCGCGGTCCATTTAAGAGCGTCAAGGCCTTCAAGAAACATAACTTCGACAACTACTTATTCAAGGACCTAAAAATTGAAACACAAACTTACATTCTATATGTTTTCGATACTTTCAATCAGTGATGCCTGACAGCCAGAACAGTCAGCATCGGCTCCCATACGCGTCGCTGGAAGTAGCTCTCGGCTGTCTTAGCGCAGACTCTTCGCAAGCAGAAATGCTGATAGTGCGAAAATTATACCACTTATACACAAGGTCAGAAATGATCTAATACTATAACGACAAAGAATTATCCTTTACACGGGGATATGTGAAGTTAGTTATAGACTTACTTCTAGCGGGCATTAATATAGGCTATAAGGACTATCCTAATAATATAGCACTACTATATACGGCTAGAGTAAGACACTATACTATTATCTAACTACTACTTATAGTTAGTATATAAAATACTAAACCTATAAATAATCTAGCCTCTAGATTAAGTATATTAAAGAAATTTAATTAGTAAGTAATATACCTAGGTAGTCTAATAGTATTATTAGTAGTATTATATAATAGGTAAGAATTAGTAATAAGGCTATTACTTATAAATCCTAATATTAATCTTAACTATTAAGATAGCCTTAGTTAAATACTATTAATATAGGTATTAATATAAGGGTATATAGTAGTTATATAAGTATTACTATTATATAAGGGTATTAATACTAGTTATAGGGGTTAAAATAGGGATATACTATTAGTATTAGTAGTAGAGAATAGCTATATTAATATAGTTAAGCTACTATTAGCGTATATAAGGGTAGACTAGAACTTAATAAATAATAAAGGGAAGATACTATTATTATTAGTAGCGTAGATGTGAAAGGTAGAGGTTATGCTATGATTACTAGCCGCAGGGGCTAACCTAACGATAAGGCAATGAACGTGTCTTTAAGTGGATGTTTAAGTTCATCAAGGACAATCCGCTTCCGAGCAGCGATCTCATCACAAAGTGCCACAACAGAGAAGTCTTAGGGTTCCTAGTAGATGCCTCCTACAATACCTTTATCAAGGTCATCGATATTCAACCTAGCAGACATGTAAATTATTAGGATATTAACAGATCCGCTATTCGGCTAGGTACTTCTTAGCTATATATAGACTAAACTAATAAAATAGATAAGGACTAGTAGCTAGTAGTTTATAAACTAACTTACTATTAACTATAACTATATATTATTTATACTAATAAACACGTCTATTACCTCCTCCCTCTTTATATTTATTATAGAAGTCTAGCGCCTTAGAGGAATAAAACCTTCCCCTTCTTTTTTAACCTAAGAGATAACATTTTCTACTATATCTTAAGGCAAATACCTATATATAATTAGAAATAATAAGATCTAAGCTAGGCTATATTTTATTATAGGTATATAATTAGTAAATATTACTATTAGCTCCTAAATATACTTCTAAGTATCCTAAATGTCTTAATTATTAATAACTCCTTTATTCTTATCTTTTACTCTCTTAGTCTTATTAGATAAGGGTAAATAAATATATTAGAATAGCCCTAGTAGTATTTCTTAACTTACTAACCTAAATTTAACTATCTTATTTATATATTTTAGTTAAATTATAGCTAAGTTAAGATAATTAATATAGTTAGTTATTATAATTAAAGCTTTTCCCTCTATAAAACCTATATTATTAATTATATTAAGAAGACTAAAGAGTATTATACTATTACTTATACTTAACCTAATATTACTATTTTTATAACTCTTTATACTTTTAATTATATTAATATCCTTTAAGAGGAGTATATATTATATTAGTAGTTTATATATTAGGTTACTTAGTATTATATTATTAACTTTAGATAGGTTTATTATATAAATATCTAGACTAAATTATCTAGTAGTTACTAAACTAAGACTTATTTTACTAGTTCTAAGTATACTATAAAGTAAATAGTTATAGTAGTAGAGCTAGTTATACTTAGTATACTAAGCTATAGCCTCTAAGTTAAAGTACTCTATAATATTATTAAAGAAGTCCTTTTTTATATCCTTAAGAAGGATAATAGTATTTATCCACTTTTAACCTCACTATATAGTAAGATTTTAGTAATTATTACTATTTATATAAATTATAGTCTTACTTTCTATTTATTTCTCTAGTATAACTTAGTAATTATAAAGAAATTCCTTTAGAATTCTATTTAATATACTTATATAAGAGAGTAAAAACTATTTATAATATAAGTACCCTTCTTCTAAGATAGTATATAAATAAAGAAGTTTACTTTTATACTAAAAAGACTTATATAAGTTCTTTAAGCTATACTATAATATATTCTTTATTACTCTATTCCCTAGCTTAGCTTACTTTTTAAGAGTTATAATTATAAATTAAGTTTTTATAGTAAATAGCTAAGATTATACCTAGTTTCTTAAGGCATTATATAAATTATTAGTATAGAGGACCTTTATAAAAAATACTAAAAGTAGTTAGAGTTTAGGTAACTCTTATAATATTAATATAATAGACTAACTAAAATATTTCTTTATAATCCTAGTAATATAGCTATATATAAACCTTATTAAGAAAGTAACTAAGCTATATATATAGAGTAGGCGGGCGCTAAGATAAGATTTTCTAGACGTAAGGGGATAGATATAGCTTAATACAACGCCTAGTCCTAGGAAAACAGTGTCCAGAACCGACACCTACGAGTAAAGAGCACTAACTATAGTGGATGCCATAATGTTTCAAGACTGAATTATAATTAAGTAGCGCTCGACGGCATTAATGTTATAAGCTTGCTAATAGAAGAGAGAAGAGAGGAGCAGAACATTTCAGGAAGCCTTGAACTACATGGGGTCTATATAGACGGCGGAGGTGAGATCTGCTTCGCTCGCAATATAGCAGAGACGGTATCCCTTCTCACCTCCGCCTTCCTTTGGCGGTCATGGATCAAGAGACCTGCATGCAGAGGCTGACAATCCTGCAGGCGTACCAAAACATTCTGCAGGCTAAATCTCAGCAGTGTGTGTATGTCGGCATCGATTGAGTAATACGCTGTGATCGGTTGGAGTGAACCTCATGTGGAAGCAATTGCTCATCTTTCGGCCGCAGCGAAGTATCAACTCCAACGACAGCCAACAATGCAGCTTAGGCGGTCTAAAATGCGCGAACAACTCGTTATCAACCCCATTCAACGTTCTCCGCGCGATTTTGAAGCCAGGTAGCACGACGAGTGATCCCTACAAATCTGCTCATTCTGCGTATGTACAGGAAGCACGACGCGAGATCCAAGGGCTGGGTAGCACGACGCGGGATCCCTGAGGGCTGGGTAGCACGACGCGGGATCCCAACCATATTCGACACATACCCCGCTGTACAGTTGTGTGGGGCAGTGGTTGACTCAGCCACAACCCCGCGTGACGTTTTCTTCTCGTGAGGGGTAGCTTGACCAATCCTTGCATGTTGCTGGGCGGACTAGGAGTGAAAGGATTATTTCGCTTAGCTGGAGGCAACGGCAGAAAGATTTTGTTTTCCTGGGATGGCGAAAGCTCCCGAAAAAGTTCGATCGAGCAGGCGCGTTCTATTTACGCTAAAATGGAATCAACCGCAATGTTGCTTGTTGCGGAGCTTCTTGACAAAGGATTTCTCGAATTAGAGAATCCTGAAATAGGCAATCGTGTCGAAGAGTTGCACGAACGGCGTCTACTCTCCCCTTCTGGGCTTGATTTTCTCAAGACTATCCTTCATAATCAAGTAAGAATGAATCAGGTTAACTCCATAGTTGCCGTCTAACGCTGCCCAGTCTATTGAATTTATTGCTAGGTCCTTACTGGGGCCTTGCAAGCTTGGGCATTGGCTGAAGTACAATGCAAGACCAGGCCATATTGAAGGCTGGAGGACAGGCGGTAAAGACGCTGGGCTGCGTGTTCTGCTAGTTCTTGCACTGGAAAAAGGATCCCGTGTAATTTACTATTCAGGCTCACAACTGCACGATCTGCCCGTACTGAAAAACGTACGAAACCGGGGCTTGCCCGAGACAACGCGGGTTGCCCTTGACGAAGCAGGTTGCATACCAGTGGAGAAGTTCTATCCCGATGGAGCTCTGTGAGTCTATACCAAATGTCACACTTACAGTCCTAACAGAAAGCGCAGAGTTGTTACGGACGCTCGACTCTATCGCGAGATCGAAAGCGGAAATGTGATCAAGCACGCAGTGGTAGCGAACGATGCATTGACTGGGTGGCCTGTTTTGAAAGTAGAAGAGGAATTGAAGGAGAAGATCGCGAGCATACAATCGTCGATTGGGATCAATTTCGAAATCCAAAATCCCAACGACGTTGCTCATTCATAGCTCTTCACATGATGCAATTGAGATACCCAAAACCTGATTTAATGCTTGGTCCCAATTTACCGGCCAATTTGTAATCCGTGCAATATCAGGGTCGTATCGTCCAGCTTGTGTTGGCTCATTTTGTGCATAGGGATAAAATTCCCGCGTTATGTCATGCGTATTCACCGAAACTGATCCTGAGGCATCGATTGCCTTGCTAGAGGTATTCCCATTACGAAGTTGCATTGCCACAATATCCTCAAAGCCAATAGCGGGAGCAGCTGCGGCGCTAACTGCGGGCACCAAAGCACCTTGGATAGCGTATTCATTGCCGTGGGTGGTCGGTGCTGTCTCGTCCAACCTGGGTCTTCGGGCTTGTTGAATCTCTGCAGTGGCATCCGTCCCGTCCAACCTTCTCTTCTTCACGTATACTTGTTTTGCGCGGCGAAGCTGGCGGATCACCTCCGCGTTGATTTCTCGTGATGTCTGTTGCATGTATATCGTCTTCGTACCATTTTCGCCTTGGTGATAATACTTGACATGGCGTAGAAACTCGCTCGCAATCTTATATGACTTGTGACAAAACACGCACACTTCGCAGCACTGAACATCTGCAGAAAATATGTTAGAAGAAGCAGTCAGTAACGGAAAATGGAAGGAAGGGAAGAATACGAGTTGCAAAATGCCGGCGGAGTCCCTGGCCCTTGCGAAAAGTTCTGGAAGGCGAGCAGCTTTCGTGAGGGCAGTGCTTAATAGACTTGTCGAGATCATCGCAATCGTTAACGTCATCGCTATCAGTTCCGTCACTATCGGTAGCTTTTGAGTGCAATGCGCACTCTGTGAGCCGACCAGAATGAAAGTCAATTTGAAGCTGGGTCGAGTCAGTTGCTGAAACTTTTTGATTAGGAATTCTAACCTTATAATCATCGATATGAAGCTTTAGTGCTTCTTCAGTTGGAAAGGAGGCACGACAAGCACAGCGATAGGATTCGTCTGACATCTTTATTTAGGTAGTAGCTGAAAATGGAGCTGTGTCAAAGTGTAACGACTTCGAAAGATGTATTTCGCTCTCGGCAATTAGTTATTCCGATACAGAGCCCAACTAGGCTCACGCATGTGAAAATGCGGAATGATTGCCACGGCTTCTCCCCATGCAAAACCACATCACGTCCCTCTGACCACGATCCAAATATTGCTAGGCAAGCTAAAATTCCGTGGAAACAGAAATTTCTCTCCCCTCTTCCAAAGCCAACGATGGCCACCTGCGAGACGTGCGACGGTAGAGGTCTCAAGGGAATCGTCTGCCCAACATGCGGAGCCGACCCAAAGTCGTAGGACAAGAATCGCATAGTGAGTGAATATAATTACATGCGCTTTCATCGCTGACTATTTCTCACTTGAGAAGATGCATCGGAACCGACTGGTTCGAATAGTCATTTGTGAAAGGCTCGAAAAATGGATGTTAAATGAAGACCAAAAATGATGAATTTGATAGTGGAAGCATAGAAATTGATATTTACTGAACTTTTCACCCCACCCATCCTCTCTGCTTGAAAATCAACTGTCCAGCAATTTTATCCCATGCCAGGCAAGCCCAATCTGAATACATCGGGTCTCGTGACGTCACCTCGGCTAGGCAAGCCCAGACACAATTGTACATAGCCGGCACCGCGGAATTCCTATTTGTCTTAGACTAGAGCTAACTGCTCCCTTTGGCAGCGCCTGCTCCTATTTCTCATCAATAGTTTCTTCTCCCCAGTCCTTCAACTTGTCAATAGGGCTCTAGCCAATCAACATAGGTTTGAGTCAGATGAATCGGGCTCTCCAATGGCGGCAGGCGATACAACACGTTGCCGAGTTGTGGTAAAGCGCGATCGGCTCTTAGACGAGCGGCTTCCTTGCGTAGGGGAGCTAAATGATAGTCGAGAGCGTTTTGGGCGCGTGCTATCCGTGTTGAAGGTGGACGTGAAGTTCGACAGAAAGCTTGTCGATGGATCATTCGCCACCGAAGCAGCCGTGTCTTGACCTTGATCATCCGATTCATCGGAAGACTGTTGCTGCTGTGGAGTAGTAGGCGCATCGCCATGGTCTTCGTTTACTTCGTCATGTGTCTCGGCAATATGTTGTTGAAGGTCATCATGGGAGTCTTGCCATGCCGCAGTTTCTGAATGCTCGAGGTGTCCGTGCGAGAGATTGTCGTCCTGTAGTTCTGCGCTATACTTCACTGTAGCTACCTTCTGACTTTGCGACACTTTGTCCGTGGCTGTCTGAACGAAATCCTCTCGTTGTCGGCGAGCCAAATCCCTAGCATTTCTGACAGCTGTAGCGCCTGCAAGGAAGGTCTCTCGAGTATCTGTCATGCCGAATGTCCTCAGCTGCGTCATATGGTACTCCGGCCGTTCTCCTTCGGCCGTCGGGGCAGTCACATGATGTGTGTACAACTTGAGCGTGCCATCGTGGTAGGTAGAGCTGAACGCATGAGCGTTGCCGTCGTAGAACGTTTTTTCGTCGCCGTAGGTCTGTAGGCTGTGCATAGCGCGAGCCCCGATGGCTCCGTCCAGGCACGCTTGCCGCTTTGCCACGTCAGCACCTCCTCGTGGAGCCTTAGCTTCGAGAAAGAAGTTTAGCACTACTGGGGCACGTCCATGAGTTGTGGGTATTATCGCCTTTTTCAAGTCTTCTCGTACTATCTTATTAACGTCCTTAGGATACACTCCATCATACAAATCGGGCACTACATCCACAGTCGTCCCATCCGTTATTAAATCGAGATTAGTAAATGGGAGATTTCCCTCGCTTAGAAAATCAGCATCACCGAGTATTGTTAGGAGTATCTTGGCCATAACATTGCCTTCGGAAATGACTCTGTCGTTAGCCAGTGTGAAGGCTTTAAAGGCTGCTCGATCAAAGCGGGATGGCGAAAGAGACCCGCGGGGAGCTGATAGAGTCAGAGCAATGTCGTATAAATTGCCAGGCTCTGGTATCACATCGTCAGGATACTCATATCCTTTAGGGTATATATTATAGTCGACAAGTTTCTGCTCGAAATCCCTGTCATAGGCAGAGGATCGCTTAACCTTAGAGGATACGCTTATTGCCTTTGTGGACTACACCCGTCGGCTCGAGGGCGTGGAGGAACGACTAGAGCTCATTCGTACGGCGTGTTTCGATTCAGGATACTAGCCAGCTATTAGTTAACAGTTTGCGGGTTAGCTAAAACCAGACATACCCCTCAAAGATAGCGAAGATCTAGGCCACCACGTCTTGCAAATCGAGCGAGACTTATCGGTGTTACGCTCACAGCTGTAGAGCCTAGAGCAGAAGGCTATGCGCCGTTTCGCCGGTCTTTTTCACGTAGCGCACGAGGCGTAAGCTAAACCTTTGACAGATTGTCCTAAAACTCGGGGGGAGGGTTTAAACCGATGTGCGCCGCAGAGGCCGATTTAATCCTCTTCGCAGGAGGACTTTCTTAAGTGTTATCATATGTATTCCGTCGTTTATGATTCCGCACGGTAGACATAGATTATTGCTTAGAGATAGAAGAAGTGGAAGGCATTTAGGGGTGATAAGTTAGTGTGAATAGTGCTAACTTCTATAAGAATAGCTAGCGCGTAGAGGTAAAAAATAATTAGGTAAGTAGAAACGCGGTTTATCTAGTATAAGTTAGGCGATAAAGGGCTCCTAGCTAGTAGGCCTTTATACGCTTATTATAGTACTATTAGTTTAGAGGGTATTATATTAGAGTAGATATTACTTAGTTAAGAATAGTTAGATTATAAGTATAGCTTATATTTATAATTTATAGTAGAGAAGATAATCTAGTATACTTAGTGTGAATATAGGGTCTTAGCTAGCTTTCTGCCTAGGTATTCTTTCCTTATAAGTAGAATAGATAGGTCTTAGTAGTTAACTACTATTATTCTCCCCTTTTACTTTATTTTATTTATAACTACTATTATAGTAGTTAATCCTAAAAATAAAGGTATAAAATATTTACCTACTATAAGATTTACTATATTAACTAACTTTTAGCTTTTACTAGGATATTCTTATTAGTAAATAAGACTATATTAATAAGAAAATTAATAAAGGGGGGTTTAGTCTTATCTTTACTAGTATATATATACTTTTTTTTTTATATAACTACTAAATAATTAGGAACTAATATAAAGTTAATAATAAGGTTATTATTAAGCTTATATATATTAATAATCTTAAAATTATAAAATCTAAGTAGAATATATTAAGATTAATAATAACCCTAGTATAATAAATAGTAATAGATATAGCCCTACTAACTAGTATATTTATTTAACTACTATCTTTAGTTAAATTACTTATACTTAGTCTAGAGGAGGTTTATTTATTAGTACCTAATATATATACTATTATAACCTAGGCTATATAAACTATATATACTTAAGTTAGTAATGCCTTAGATAATAAAATCTTTTTAATATATTAATATTTTAATTTTAATATATAGTTAGATTTTAATAATAATAAAAAATAAAGTGCCTAGTCTATTTTATTAAATTCTAGGGCTACCCTAGGTATTATTAACTAAGTAGAGGGCATTATATTTAAGTACCCTTATAGGGTGGCTAGCTAGTTATAGGGCGAAGTGTTATATCCTTTAAATACTACTAGTTAACTAGTAAATTAAAAAGGTATAATATACTAGTAATAGTCTTTATTTTCTATTTCTATAGTTATACTAAGATTCTTTATTTATAGAAATATCCCCCTTATAATATATTTACTAATTTTAGATATTCTTCTAAGAAGTATCTTTCTTTAAAGGATAGTTCTTTACTTATTTTCTACTTTCCTTTAATCTAGCTTATAATTAGCTTTATAAACGCCTTATTATTATACCTAGTCCTATACTCTTTATTAAAAAGGGATATTATATTTATTAGATTAGGGTTAAATAGGTAGGTGTTTATTAGATACTAGATAAGTAGTGGAGTTACTTATTAGTTATAGCTACCCTATTTAGCTAGGATTTATTAATTAAACTTCTTAACTTATAATACTTCCCTATTCTACCTAAAGTAATAAATATTAAGGTCTTATAATTTAGGTAGACTAATATTAATTAAAAAATAGTATTAATAGTAATTAAGTATATATTAGCTAGTAAAATATAAACTATTATTACTCTTATTAAAATCTTAGCTAAAATAATACTAGTATATTATATTTATTATTATAGTTTTTTAATTAATAGCCTTTCTAGGTATTATTTCTAATAAGTATTTTATAAAGATTTAGGTTATTATTATAATAGAGAGAAAGTTATAGTAGTGAAAATATAGATTTATATTATAAGTAAGAATAAGGTATAAGGAACTTTTATAGGCTAATAGCTCTCTTCCTCCCCTAACCCTCCCCTACCCTTCTTTAAAAAAAAAATAATCTAGCCTAGCCTCTTCCTCTATATATAAAGACCTATATCTACCCTTTACTAAATTAGATTAGGTATTAGGTAGTATAAGGTATTAGTACTCTAGGTAATTTCTAAGAACTAAGTTTATCTATATTAGATTAAGTTACCTAGTATATTTAGAGGGATTCTTATATAGATTTATTTAGATAAAGTTAATATATTTATAAATTTTAAATTACTACTATATATTAAGATATATTAGGCCTTAAATTATATATTAGAATATCTAATCTAGGTAATTTTTTATATTATATATAATAAGAATATATATTATATAAATAAAGGTAATAGGAAATAATTAGTACTAGATTAATTAATAGTAAAGATAAGTAACCTTTAGTAGGGTATTATTATATTAAGTATTTATTAAACCCTTTATAGAAAATCTATTTTAAGAATTCTATATTATATAGGATTTCTTATCTATAATATAATATTACCTTATCCTTATCCTTATTAAAAAGGCTAATAAAGCTTTATTAGAGAAAGTAATTATTTCTAATAGCTAGATTAGTAATATAAGTAGGGTAGTGAGGGGGCCCTGCTCTTATTTCCTCTTACTCCCTCCTTTTTACTCTCTCCCTCTTACTTCCTCCCTTTTACTCTCTCCCTTTTACTCCCTCTCGCTTACTCCCTCTTACTCTCTCTTACTCCCTCTCTCTTTTCTCTTACTTCTCTCCCTCTCTCCTCCTCTTACCTACTATAAAGAGAGGGCTAAAAAGATTAGAGGAGCTATAATAGTATTTTTACTAAATAAACTCCCCTACCCTAAAGTAGTTAGACTTACTAAGGAAGAATCTCTAGCTTATTTATAAAAGAAATAATAATTAGAAGTTATTATTTAGATTTACTAAAAGTAAATATAAGGTAGCTTAAAATACTTTTAGAACTATTATTAATAAACTTAGATATAAAGCCTTTTACTTTTCTATATATACTTTATTATTAACTATATTAGAGGAGATTAAAAATTCTATTATTATATTTTAAAAATAATAAGAAAATACTATAATTTTAGAAGCTTTTTTTACTTATATTATAAAGCTTAATAAAGACTAGATCTTTACCTTAGGATTAGGTAAGCCTTATTATCTTTTTCTTTATTTATAGCTAATTTTTAATACTTTTATATATAACTAGCCTTTTAATATTACTTAGATATTAGTAATATATTATTATAAATATAATATAGGTTCTAGTATAGAAGGTATAAATAAGCTAATCTTAGTAAAATAGTATTATAGTTTTATTAATAAATAGTATAATTAGTAAATAACTAGGTTAATTTACTATATTCCTTATATCCTATTACTAGTAAGAATAGTAAATAAGGTACTATACTAAGATAATAAGAATATTAATAGTAAAGAGCTTAGTGTAATAGAAGCTCTTTATTTAAATAGTATATAAATATTATAACTCCCTCCCTCTATAAAACTATACTAAAAGTATCTAGCGCCTATAAGAGGATCTATTTATATATTAAAATACTTAAATATTATTTATACTCTTCTTAATAAATAATACCTAAGGGAGAAGCTAATAATACCTAATATCTATAAGTTACCCCCCTTTATTATATTTAATTATAATAAGATAATAGTCTTAGAGTTATTAAGGAATAGGAAATAGATAATATAATATATTTTACTTATTTACCTTACCTTACTAATATATTATACCTTATAGTAGATATAATACTATTTACTTTCCTATAAAATAATTACTAAGTTATTAGTATTACTAACTATACTAATAAATTATTTCCTATTATAAATATAGACACTTTTTAGTATTAAGTAGTCTAAGTTAATAACTATTACTAATAATATATTATCTAAGGCTAACTAGAAAAGGTCTAACTAGGGTTCCTATATAATAACTAAATAGCCTTTTCTTATTTACTAATTTATTAGCTTAGAAGAAGTTATAGGAAAAGAACCTTAGGAGATTTTTATACCTTATCTTTATATTTTTAGATAAGCTAATTATCTAAATAAGGCCTCTTAATATTAATATATTATATAACTTTAGTAGTAGGCTTTAGCCCTAAATAATCTAGGGAGTTCTAAAAGAACCTAAGTCTATATAAAATTATTATTTTATATTTATTACTAAGAATAGGTATACTATATATTATTTAGAGGACTTATTAGTTAAATCTTCTTAATAAATATATTATTAAGTAGTAGAGTTAAAAGATCTAATTACCTTAGGCTATAATAAATTCCTATAGTATAGCCTAAGTAAAGTAGATAGTTTAGTATAACTATTATATATACTATAACCTAAGTTAATAGCTAAGGGTTAGTAATTATTACTAGTAAAGGGGGTAACTATAGGCTCT
This sequence comes from Beauveria asiatica, assembly GCA_038367545.1. NCBI lineage: Eukaryota > Fungi > Ascomycota > Sordariomycetes > Hypocreales > Cordycipitaceae > Beauveria > Beauveria asiatica. Next base: position 17,038 of record JAAHCF010000122.1, on the reverse strand, counting down.
TAATTATAAAGGGTAAGTAAGGTGCTTTAGGTATATTAAGTAAAGTACTTAAGGGGAAGCTCTTAGGGATAGTGGCTTTCTTAGGACTAGGGGGCTAAGGGTATTTTAAAGAATTCACTAATCCTATTAAAATTATAGTACTATAGTAGTACCTACTAGAGGATAATACCTTAGTATAGGTAACTTTAGTAGCACCCCTATTAATATCTAAGTTTAGTAGCTCTAGTTCTTACTACTAGCTACTAGCTTAAAGATACTAATAATAGATAATATACTACTCTAATATAACCTAAAAGTATAGTATATTAGATAGAAGTTAAAAATAAACTTATTAGGCTTTCTTCTAACTATACTTATTATATTAATACTAAGTTTAGATAATAACTTTAACCTATAGTAAGAATAAATTAGCTAATTATTTAGTTATAGGCCCTAGTATATTTAAGTAAAAGGGATTAAGTATTATAGCTTATAGTAAATAGCTTATTAAGCTACTACTTATTTCTTCTTTAAGGCGGCTCTTTATAGCCCTTTTTATACTATAGGTAATATTTAGTAAGGAAATATAGACACGCCTAGTAAATAGATTTTAATATTTAATATTATATTAGTAAAAGTAGGGTAATAGTAAATACTATATAACTCTAATTATAAATATTATAATAAGTTATGTGGTATATACTCTTAGTAGCCTTATCCTTATACTCTACTATATAAGCCCTATACTACCACTATTCTCCTAGTTTTATAGTAATTAAAAGTGTTAATAGTCTATTTATTTACCCTCTAAGTTCTAAACCTAAATTTTCCTTTTTATTTATAATAGCTTACTCTAGTAATACTAACTTAGTCTTTATAACTTAGGCCTTATAGTTATAGTAGCTAACTTAATATATTACTAAATAGTGGAAGTATATAATTAGCTCTTTAATATAGCTCTCTTATATAAGGGAGCTAAGTAACTATTAGACACACTTTAGCTATATAGTATTTATACTAAAATTTAAGGTAAAGCTTAATATAAAGCTTACTAATAGATTAATAGTTAGTAAGACTATAGGATCTTAGCTAGAATCTTAAGAGTTATTAAAAAAATACTACTAGGAAGTAGTAGGTACTCTACTATTAACTTTATATACTTCTTTAGTATATACCTTAGTAATATACTATTATAGATTATTATTAGAGTCCTACTACTCTTTTATTTCTAAATAATAAATATACCTATATAGTTAACTATTATTATATATCTTACTAATATACTCTCTAGTAGTTACTTCTTATACTTATAATACTCTAGTATTAGCTTCCTAGATAAGCGTCTCTTATTATTAGTAAATAAGATCTCTAGTATTTCTAAATATAGTTACTCCCTTAATAAATATTTCTTAAGTATTAGTTAAAGTAAAGCCTCTTAGTAATATTATATAGTACTCTAGTAACTTATCCTTAGGTATTAGACTAGTAATATAGTAGGCGTATAACTAAAGTATACTAGTTCTAGTATAATAGGTTAAACTAAATATATAGGTATTATTATTATAAATAGGTATATCTTTACTATAGCTCTATAAGCTATATATAATATAAGCCCTAATAGCTCTATCTAAGCACGCCTAGCGCTTAGTAATATTAGTACTATATATAGATTACTACTTAGAAGTAGAAGAGGTAGAAGGTATTTAGTAATAATAAGTTAGTATAAATAGTACTAGCTTTTATAAAAATAACTAGTATATAGGATAAAATAATAAGGTAAGTAAGAATAAAGTTTACCTAGTATAGGTTAGGTAATAATTAGCTTATAACTACCTAGTCTTTACCCGCCTACTCTACTACTATTAGGTCTAGAGTATACTATATTAAAGTAGATATTATTTAGTTTAGAATAGTTAAATAATAAGTATAGCTTATTAAAATATATATATTTAAGATAATAGGGAGGATTTAGCTAAGGTCTATATAATTATAGGGTTTAGCTAGCTAGCTTTTTACCTAGTATCCTTACCCTTATTAGTAGAATTAATAGGTTAGGCTAACTATTATATCTTCCCTTCTCTTTTTATATTCTAGTTTTAATTACTAAGATAATAGTCTATATAAAAAATAAAGGTATAAAACGCTTTTTAATTATTAATATAATTATATTTACTAACTTATAGCTTTTATAAGGATATCCTTATTAATAAATAATATTATATTAATTATAAAATTAATAAGGGGGGCTTTAGTCTTATCTATACTAGTATATTAGTATTTTTACTACTTTATATAACTTCTAATATAGCTAGGGACTAATATATAATTAAATAATAAGGTTATTATTAAACTTATATATATTAATACTAACCTTAAAATTATAAAGGCTAAGATAAATATATACTAGGAGCTTTCTAGGGGTATTAGAATACTATAAGTTTAATAGTTTAGCTAAGAATATAACTACTATACCTTAGTCTATAACCTTCTTAGGCTATCCCTTAAGGATCTCTTTAACTATTATAACTAGTAATTCTTAGTTAAGATAATCCTTCTTATAGCTAACTAGGCTATTTCTTAAATCTAATATATTTATAATAAAGGCTTTTTATATTATAATATTAAGCTAAATAATTTTCTAATAAGAATTAGGACTAAAAGAAATATATTATATACTATTAATTTTAGTTTAGCTAAGGAGTTTTATAATACTAAGTATTTTTAGACTATATAAGGCTAGCTATTTAGTAATACTTAGTAATATATAAGTCTAAATAATTATAATAGATAAGGTATATTCTATATAGTCTTTACTACTACTACTTACTAATCTTATAATAGAATAGTCCTAAGGAGATAACTTAGAGTTACTAAGATATATATTATTATATTTTATATATAGCTTATTACCTTAATAAGGGCTTAAAGTTATAACTAAGGAGAAGAATAAGTTAATTAAATAGAAGAAGCTAAAAATACTAGTAATAGAGCTTTATAAAGGCCTTCTTAGGGAATTTATAATATATATTAGCTATACTTAGTCACTGGGATTTAAGGATAGACTAGATTACGCCTACCTTCGTTGACTCTTCGGTAAGGCCTTCTCGGCTCGTGGCTTTAGATACGATAATATATTCGATTAGATAGAGAAGCGATTTCTTAAGATATAAGGCGATAGTATAAAATAAAAAGCGTAATAATCTAATAAGTTATAGTATAGAATATCTATAAATTATAAAATATAAATATCTAAAGGCCTTATATAAAGATATAGCTCTAATTTAGAGTTATTATTATATAAAATAAAACTACTTAATTTTTAGTATAAACTATTTATAGTTATATATATATCTATAACTAGCTTTTAAAATATTTACTATATATCTAAACTATAGTATAAGTAGAAGGTATAGGAATAAATACCTAGATACCTAGTTACTTATCTTAAGGATTAATATATTAACTAATTAGCCTATTATTCTACCTTAATACTTAGTAATATCTAACCCTCTTAAAGTATATTATTCTTATTTAATAGCTAGAATATACTTTCTTTACTATTAATATTTATTAGCTCTTAGATATAATAAGATAAAATAATCTATATTTATTCTTATACTTAGCCCTAGTTAAGAGAATTAGTAAAAAGTTCTTTATTAGGATAATACTTTATAATATTTAAATATTAGTTCTTACTTAGTATACTTATATATAATATTTAAATCTAATAATTATTTACCTAGTTTTTATATTATTATTAGGCTAATATTAAACTATAAAAGGAATATTATACTATAATACTTATAAGTAACTACTTTACTATATTTATATTTAGTATTAGGAATAATATCTTAGAGAAGTTATAGTTTAAACTATTTTTAAATTATTTTTTATTTAAGAATTAGGAAAAAGATAATAAAGTAAGCTTTAGCCTTTTATAGTATTAATATAAGGTTATATATAATACCTTAGAGGCTTTATAATATATATTTAGCTAATAAGATTATAAAGATAGTAAAATTACCTAACTAAACCTTATCCTAAAGTAACCCTTTATAGCCTCTAAGATATATATAGATAGTTTTACTTAGTTCTTTAAAGCTATTATTATTAAATTAGTCTCTTATTTCTATTCTAAGGATAACTATAGTATAACTAAGAATTAGGAGAGTAGGCGTTATAAATATAAGGTATATAGGTATAATAGAGCTAAGGTAATAAGTATCTAAGTTTATAAAATTATTATATACTATATTATTATATTAAGAATCTTATAATATTATATACTACTACTTATATTCTTTAGCTTAACTAGTAATTTAAATATCTTAAGAAATAGTATATTCTTATTACTAGAAAGAGGGATTAAGTTAAGAGTAATCTCTAAGTAATAAATATATTATATTTTAAGTCTATATATACCTTTTATTACCTTTCTCCTTTAAATAACCTTAATTTTACTTATAAGCTATATACTATTTACTAAGCTATATATAATAAGTAAGATTCCTCTTACCTCTTTACCTTATTTATATATTTATACTATATCTTTTAATTCTATTTATAAGCTATAAGGTATTTTCTACTAGGTTAGTTATAATAGCTATAATTAGGTATTTAGTAAGAGGCCCTTAAGTACCTTATCTTATATACTCTTTTAATATTATATTATAAGTAAAAGTAATAAAACTATAAAGGGGTAGTAACTACTATTTCCTACCTTATTATATCCTTATATTTTACTTAATTTAACTTTATCTCTTTAGTTTCTTTTAGTAGAATTAATTATTATAATATAAGCTAAAAATACTCTTAAGGTTAATATACTAGGCGTTAAAAGCCTAAATAATATCCCCTCTAAGTATTATAATTACTTAGTTTATAACCCTAAAGTAATACTAAAGTTAATAGCTTTTCCTTTAAATAAAAGGAAAAATATAATTAGAACTAGTAGTTTATTAGTAATAGTAAATACTAAGATATAGCTAATTAAAGTATATAGAAACTTTATAAATAACTACTAGTAATACTAAGATTAGTAATAATATTAATACTAGTAAGTCTAATTATACTATAGATTATAAATAAGAATATACTAATATTATCTAATTTAATTAAGTTAGTATTTAATAAAGTACTAAAGTAGCTTTACTATAAGTTATTATAATACTATAAATATTTATAGAAGGAAAATAAAAATCTATAAATAATAATATAATAACTAAAAAGTATAAAAAGGGTTTAGACCTATTAACCTAAGATATATAGTATAGTAAATAGGTATTTAAAACTATAATAAGAGTAGTATAAAGTAAAGAAATCTATATATAGTATATTAATATAGCCTTTTATAAAAGTTTAATTAAGACTAAGAGATATAATTAAAGTAATAATAATCTAAATATTACTTTATTAGATAGTCTTTAATATTATCTAACTTATTATAACTATAATAATAGTATTATATAGAAAAATGCTACTCTATATACTATAATTAGTATAAATAGATCTTATAATATATATTAAAATAATATTAATAAAATATCTAGTAAAACCTAAGAAGTAAAAGTACTAACTCTAAGAAATAGAAAAAGTACTACTATAATAAGAATATCTTAATTTCTATTATTAAATATAAATCTTTAAATAATAACTCTAAATAAAAATAGGTCTATAAAAGTTAAGATTAAAGGCTACTAGAATATTAAATTTATTAATAAGCTAGTGCCTTTTTTATTAAGAGGTAGCCCGTCTATAATTTAGGTTTTACTAATATACCTACTATACCCTTAAGTAGTAGCTAGTAGAGACACTAATTATCTATATAAGGGGTTAATTATATATAGGCTTAAGCCCCGTGGATAGTTATTAAAAGATCTTAAGGTTTACTAATTAATAAGAGCTTTTAATCTATATAGGCTATATTTATATAGCTACTTATAAATACTAAACTTACTTTCTCTATTTACTATTACTATCTTTATTATAGCGCTTACTATATAGCGCTAGGTAAATTACGATAATATTTAGTTCTTAGTATATTATTTTATACCTTTATATTACTTCTTACCTATATTTACTCTAATTTATCTTCTTCTACTCCCTTAGGAGAAATTAGTACCACAGCACCACCCCCCGCCCCTAAATAAAAAAATTCCAGAGTTATTATTATTATTATTATTATTATTATTATTATTATTATTATTATTATTATTATTATTATTATTATTCTTATTATTATTATTATTATTATTATTATTATTATTTATAAAATAAAAAGAACTTAAACTTTATTTCTAATAATTCTAGTATAATATATAATTATAACTAACTTATATTTAAGATAAGTATTACTAATTTATAATAAACTCTATAACTTATTTCTTATCCCTACTCCTAGATTATATACGTCTACTCTTTATATCGGCTTTAACTTAGGCTCTCTATTAAATAGTCTTCTAGAGATATATTCTAACTACTATTAACGAGTACTCGCGTAACCTACTCCACTTACTGCCGACCCTGCCGACTTAGAGTCTACGGTCTCTACGGATTTAAGACTCGTAGATAGAAGCTCCGTTTTGTCTATCGTCGGAGATGGCTAACAAGAACGATAATAAACTGAAGTGGACCACGTCTAAAGCCTATCACCGCAACAAAATACTACTATTCGCCGGGTTCTAGTTACGAAGAATGCTCATCAAATTCACATACGTTAATATTTATATAGTTATATCTAGGCTCCTGTGAAAAATATATTTTGGAAGGAGAACAGCCACAGGTCGCATCGCCTAATTACTTATATCAGGAACAAGGAACCGCCATTATGCCTCTTAACGCTCCCACCGCCAACCGTCTTCTTGACCTTCTCAGCTTGAAGGGCAGAGTCGTGATTGTGACCGGAGCCGCAGGTTCTCAGGGCATCGGCATCGAGGCAGCTCGTGGCTGCGCAGAAATGGGCGGCAACATTGCTATCACTTACACGTCGCGAAAGGAAGAAGCCGACGCCAATGCCACCGAATTGACGACAGACTATAACGTCAAAGCTAAATCATACTACTGCGATATATCCAACTACAGTAGCGTTGAAAAGCTTGTTAGCGACGTGATCTACGACTTTGGCCAAGTCGATGCTTTCATTGCAAATGCGGGAGCTGTTCATCATAGCACAATGCTTGATGCTTCGAGGGAAGACTGGGATAGAATTATCAATATTAACCTTAACGGTGTGGCATATTGTGCCAAAGTCATTGGGCCCTACTTTCGGAAGCAGGGTCATGGGTCTCTTGTCATCAACGCCAGCATCGGCGGGCATATCGCTACAATGCCCGTCGAATTTGTCAGCTATAACGTTGCTAAGGCAGGCTGCATTCACTTGTCAAAAACTCTGGCTAACGAGTGGCGAGACTTTGCAAGGGTGAATAGCATCTCGCCGGGATATATTGATACAGGCCTAGCGGGCGGCATTGGAAGTGACATTCTGGATGCTTGGAATAGCATGATTCCTCTGGGCCGACAAGCAACTCCCAAGGAGTTGAAGGGTGCGTTTGTTTATCTCCTCAGTGATGCAAGTTCTTATACCACTGGGGCGGACATTCTCGTCGATGGAGGGTACTGTGTTCGATAGTGGTGGACTGATTGCCAAGTCAAATAATAACTGAGTGCCAATACATAGAGCGTCTTGATGCCGTTTTCCTCGCTATTATTATTAGTGCGAGTTATTAGTGCGAGCCTACCCCCTTAAGTATGCGGCCTCGATGTAACGATTGCTCTGACCTGTCAATATCTTGACTCGATAGCAGAAGACGACCATCATTGACTATGAGATACTACAGTGTTGCGACTAAGGGAAAGGCCTTGCTAAGCTACAAAATCTATCTATATCGAGTAAAGCATTCAGTCGATTAATATTAATCGACTAGGTCTTATCCCTTTAACTATCGAGAGGGAGCTCTAAGTGATAACACGGAGCTCGGGGGAACGATCCTCCGTTAACTATAGTATATATAACTCCTATACTAGTAGGACTATTAAAAAGAACTTTAATTTAAGATAATTATATCTTTTATCTTTATATATATAACCTAATAGTCTTAATAAATTATAAGCTAAATAATACTTAGAATTAATTAACTATTAGTTATAAGAGAAAATATTATTTTTATTTATTATAAAGTTACCTTATAATTTAGAATATTATAATAATAAATAAAAAATTATAAAAAGTAAAAATATATTATATAAAAATAAAAGAATATATATATTTTTAATATATAAGAAAATTAATTACTTAACTTTAAAGTAATTATATATTATAAAGAAATTTATTTTATTAAGTTTAATTAAAGAATTTAAAGTATAATATATAATATATTTTTATCTATAAATATAATTTTTATATAATTATATAAGTTAGCTTTTAAATATATACTTTAATAGTAAATTATTTATTCTAAGTTATAATATTAGTTATTATAGAAAGTATATAATACCTTAATATTAAATAAAAAGAATTTTTATATTTTTAAAAACTCTTTTTATATTTAAATTAAATAATTAATAAAATAAAAATCTTAACTATAATTAATCTAAACTTAATAATAATATCTTATAAGGTCTTATTATTAAACTTAAAAGAGGTTAAATATATAGTATATTAAGGCTTAATCCTTACTAGCTAGTATTAGCTAGTACTAGCTAGATACTAGTTACTTATCACTATATATAAGCTATATATACTTACTTAGTTAGAACTAGTAGTTCTATAAATATAATAAGTACCTCTTAACTAAAGAAAAGAAGGTAATATCCTTATTAGCTATATAAATCCATAATTCTATTTAGTAATATATTAGTTAGGAAGTAACTATTACTAGAGAAGTACTATAGGAGTTAGGGATAAAAGAGATAGTTTTTTTATAATTATAATAATAACTTTTTTTACCTTTTTTAACTTAACTTTTATTACTTACCTAATAATTAAAAGCCTTAAGTAGTTTTTCTTTTAATTTAAGTATATATTTTACTTAATTATAACTCTTAAATAACCTTTTTATATATATTATAATATATTATATAGAATCTTTATTTTTTTTATTTATATATAACTTTTAAGTTAAATATTAAATTATTCTTATTTTATATAAATTACTTTTAAAAGGATATTAGCTTTTAAAAGATATATTATATATTATTAAATTACTTCTATATAATAACTAATACTCTAAAGCTTTTTTAAGTTCTTTTTTAATAATATTATAATAAAAGTTATAATAAAGAATAACTTTAATTTATAATTAAAAACATTTTAAATATTAATTAAAAATATTTTAAAGTTATTATAATAAAAACTTAAAAGAAAAACTAATAAGAAAAACTAAAAAGCTTAATAATAAAAAAGTCTAAAAATAGTTTATTTTAAATTAAATAAATTATATAATTAAATAGTTATTATATTTATAGAGTTACTAGTTCTAACTAAGTAAATATATATATTATAGAGTATTACTATTTATATAAAACTATTTTACTATTTATATAGATAATTTATAAGTAGTAGTACTAGTAGATTTCTAAAGGTACTTAGGTACCTTTATTTCTCTACCTACTTACTATAAAATATACTTGCCGCTACTACTACTACCTCTTTATGAAGGCTCTTAACACTTATAAATTTAATTAAAAAGGCATTTTTATTAATTTTAAGAGTTATTAACTTTCTAGGCTTATAATAACTACTTTTTCTAGCCTATTTTACCTATTAGTAGTAGTAGTATTATACTTATATAAATAGTAAAATTAATGTATATAAATAATAATACTTATATTATATACTAACTATAAGTAACTAAGATTTAGCTAGTACTAGCTAGTAAGAGTTAAGTCTTTATATACTATATATCTAATCTCTTTTAAGTCTAATAAGTAATAGTAATTACTAATAATAAATATATAACTATTAAGACTAAATTATTAATTTAGTTCTTAAGTTATACTTATATTATTATTAAAGACTAATTTTAACTACTAAACTAAGAGTATTAGTAAGTATAATATTAGTATTAATAAAATATAAATACTACTCCTAAGCCTACTAAATTAACTAAATTATTAGAAAGCTTATTATAATTAATAAGCTTATAAATAATATCTATAGTATAATTAACTTATAATAACTATATAATACTAACTAATTAACTAATTAGTTAATAACTATCTCTTTTATTAAGCTATATAGTAATTTTATTTATTTACTACTAGCTTATTATAAGCTATAACCTTCTAGCTAATACTAGTTATAACCTTATTTATCTTTTTCTTATATCCTTTTTACTTTTCTTATACTAAATTTTAATTATAAGCTTATTATAAAGCCTTAACTAGCTATAATAATATAAGTACCTATAAGTATAATAACTATATTAGTAAGATTAGAAGTATTATATATATAATCTTTTAAGGAGACCTTCTTATTATAAAATTAGCTATTTTAATACCTTTAAATACTCTCTTCTATTACTAGGTATAAGCTATAGATAGCTAGCTTATTAATCCCTATACTACTATATATAAATCTATTAATTATTATACTAGGCCTTAACTAATAGCTATTAGACCTTAGCTATTATATTAATTAACTTAAATATAGAATTTAATTAAGAGATTAAATAGTATAGTACTATAGAGGTTACTTTTAAAAGTAATATCTAGTACTAGAAGTAAGTTATTACTAGGGTCCCTAGAAGGTATATTATAGTACCTTATCTTAATATAGGGGTAGTACTAAAATACCTAGTTACCTAGCTATAAAAAGCTTTTTATAATACTATAATTTTATTATAATTAGGGATTATATATTAATTATACTTACCCTATGTAGATTCTTATTAAATCCCTACTTTTAGAATTATAGTAGATATTACTTTTTAAAGTAATATCTATAGAAGGGTTAATTTTATACCCTAGAAGGTAACTATTATAACCTTAAGGGCTATATCTAAGACTAAGGACTATAGATTTATAACCTTTATTATTAGGCCTAGGGACTACCGCTAGTACGCTGCCGTACTAAGCCACGACCGCCGTTAGTACGAACCTTACACCTACTAGTAGCCAGCCGACCAACCTCTACACCTAGCCAGTTAATTTCTACGCCTCATTAGTTAATTCCTACGTCCTGCCAGTTAATTCCTATAGCCAGCTAGTCAATCCCTACGCCAACCAGCTAGTTAATCTCTATAGCTAGCTAGCTACGACGTAAAAGGTTACTAGAAGAGCTATTAGAGAAGAATTAAAGGAAATAGGCTAAAATAAAAGAGGAATTTAAAGAGTACTTTAATAGGTAACAGGGACGTTACCTTCTTTCTCCTTAGTTAGGGGGCACTTATTATAACTATAGAGTCATTAGTCCTAACTAAGTAGGTGTGTGTGTTTTATATAGCTATAAATAGCTAGAATCTAGCTAGTACTAGCTAGTAAGAATTAAGCCTTTATATACTATATATCTAATCTCTTTTAAGTCTAATAACTACTATCTTTACTATATTTATCTTAATAAGAGAACTACTTTCTATAATACCTAACCTACGTCACTATAATAAGTGCGAATAGAGTATAGAAAGGTAGTGGCTTAATAGTAAGTTACTAATTCTATAACTATAATAAAATTAGTTAAGTTAACTATAACTTAATAATTTATATACTTAAGCCTACTAGTATATATCTTTACTATTAGTTTAATTATAACTTAATAAATATTTAAAGTTAAGTTACTAACTTAGTAAATTAATAAAGGGGGCTTTACTTAGTTTAGAATAAGGAATAAAGCCTTAAAGGAGACTTAATATTAATTTAATAAAAAGTTAAAGTTAAGTTATAGCCTTAATTATAAAAGGATATATATAAAGAAAATAATATTAAGGAAATAAAGCTTATTAAGCTTTAGTCTTAAAAGTCTATAAAATATACTTCTTCTTATCTTCTAAAATTTATAATCCTATTTCCTTACTTAATTTATCCTATATTATTATAATTTTAAAGCTTTTACCTTAAACTACCTAAGGAAATAGATTAACTACTAGAAGAATAGATTTAAGAGTTAATTAACTTTAAAGACCTAAGTTAAGGAGGATTATTAAGAGAGTAATATTAATTTACCCCTAATTCTAGACCTTACTTATAAGTAAAAAATAATACCTTAAATAAGGTAAATAAGCTTATTTAATAAGGGTATAAAAGTATATCCCCTTTAATAAATAAAGAAGAATAGAATCTTTAATAAGAAATTTATTAAGTAAAATAAAAGAAAGCCCTTAAAGAAAAGCTTTAAAAACTATAAGAGAAAATAAATAATAAAAAGCACTATTCCTCTAATAAAAGTAATAAAGAATATTTATATTAATATAGACTTTATATTAAAAATATTATAAAGCTACTAAATAATTATAACTTCTAGATTTATAATTAATAAAAATAAGATTTATAATAAGCCTTTATAGCTAATTTTTAGAAATTTAAAAAAAAAATAATATAAATTATTTATACTTAAGAATATATAAATATAAATAGTTATACTTATTAAGACTAGTATATTAATAGTAGTTTAATAATTAAATAGATATTTTACTTATAAAATTAAGAGTACTTTTTAAAGTAGAGTAAAAACCTACTTAAAGACTTTATAAATTTAAAGATAAATATTACTATAGTATTTAAGTTAGCCTATTAGTACCCTAAATAATATCTAATAGAATTCCACTTATACCTTAATACTTTTAAGAAAAAACTACTAACTTTACCTAAATCTAGGAGGGTATAATAATATCTAGCTAAACTATAATTATAATTATAGTAATATATAATTACTTAAGTAAATAAAAATCCTAAGATATAGGAAGAGGCTATTTTAATAGCTATATATATATAGGAGACTAGGTTAAGAAAAGGTTAAAGTAATAAGTATCTAGTAAAAGAGGAGCCTCTAAAGAGAAGAAAAGGCTTAATATATAGTTAAAGTTTTACCCTATTATCTTCCTTAATAGTAAAACCTATAAGATCTTCTTATAAGAGACCCTAGATCTAAAAAGGAAGGTTCTAAAGAGACTATAAAAAGATAAGTAAACCTATATACTATTATTATTATAATAAGAAGGGTTATATTTCTCTAAAATATCTAAAAAAGAAGTCTAATACTAAATTATTTATAAGAAAAAGTAAGTAAATAATATAATTATTCTTTATATTATTCTAATAAATTATTTATAAAAGAGAACTTAATTATTTATTAAGTTAATAAAAATAGATAAAGATATTTATATCTTAGATACTATAAAGAAATATATAAACTAAGAGCCTAATCCTAAAGAGGTTATAAATACCCCTTTATTAATAAAAGAGAGTATAAAGAATACTAATTATTATACCTTTATAGTTTTTAATATAAAAGGAGGAATTAGTTTAATTAGTTAAAAGCTAGTATAATAACTATAGCTAAAGTAATCCTAAGAAACTAAAGGACTAGTAATCTAAGCTACCCTAGGATAGTAGGTATAACCTAATATTTTATATAAGGTACCTATTACCCTTACTAATTATTAAGGAATTATAAAGATATTTATTAGCTAGTACTTAGCTAGTAATCTACTAGAAGAGGCTAATAAGATAAGGTATCCCTTAATTTTAAGTAAGCTTATCTTAAAAAAATAAGATATCTTTATTAATATAGGTAAGGAGTACTAGTTCTTTAAAATATAAAAGACCTAAATTTAACTTAATACCCCTTAAAAGTTTATAAAGAAATTAAAGAATACTACTTTTATATATACTATTATAAAAGTACTAAAGCTACTCTTACTCCCTAATAAAAATAAGGATAGGTTAAAAACCCTTTAAGTCTATTAGATTTTAAAGGAACTATAAGGATATATAAATATATTTAATATATCTAAAATAAGAATTATCCTAAGATATAAAGAAACTAATTATATAATTAATCTTAAAGAGGGGACTATATTATTATATAGTCTTAGATACCCTCTCTCTCTTTAAGAATTAAAGACTTTTAAGGAATTTATTAATAAAGCCTTAAAAAAGGGATAGATTTATTACTCTATTAGTCTTACTAGATTACCTATCCTATTTATTCTAAAATTAGATAAAATACTTTAACTATATATTAATTATAAAGGTCTAAATAAAATTATTAAGAAGAATTAATACCCTTTACCTCTAATTATAAAAATCTTAGATTATATCTTAAGAGTAAAGTTCTTCTTTAAGTTAAATATTAAAGATATTTACTATTATATCTAAATTAAGGAGGGAGATAAGTAAAAAACTACTTTTAATAGTTAATATAGTTACTATAAGTTCCTTATTATACTATTTAAACTAATAAATATTTTAGTTACTTTTTAAAATTATATATACTAAGTAATAAGAAACTTACTTAATAAAATCTATATAGTATACCTTAATAATATCCTTATATTCTCTTAGACTTAGGAAGAGTATATAGAATACCTAAAGAAAATATTAAATAAGTTAAGAAAAGCTAAACTATATATAAAGTTATTAAAATATATCTTTTATAAATCTAAGGTAGAGTTCTTAGGCTTTATTCTTTTAGAAGAGGGAATTTAAATAAATATATTAAGGGTATAGATAATTTAAGAGTAACTAAAATTAAAGACCTTTTAAGAAATTTAAGTATTTTTAGGTTTTTATAATTTTTATTATTAGTTTATTAAGAATTACTTATAAAAAGCCTTATTACTTATAACCTAGTTAAAAAGACTAATAAAGGGTAAGAAACTAAGGAGAGTTAACTTTAATATAATTAAGAGGTATACCTTTAATAAGTTAAAAGTAACTTTCTAAAGTATACCCCTTTTCCTATACTATAATCCTAAGAAAGAGGTAAAGTTAAAAATAGATACTTTAAAAAATAGTGCTTTTAATATTACTTTATAAATAAATAAAAAAGACTAATATTATCTTATTATATTCTAGTTAAGGAAATTTACTAAGATAAAGTAATAATATATAATTAGTAATTAGGAAATACTTATAATAATTAAATACTTTAAGAGATAAAGATAGTATTTAAATAAAGACTAGCTAATTAAAGTTTAGTCTAATTATTATAACTTATAAAGTTTTATAGGTACTTCTAGATTAAATAAAAGGTAAGTAAAATAGTATATATTTCTTATATTATTCTAATTTATAATAAAGTATTAAGCTAATAAGATAAATCTTACTAATACTCCCTTAAGATAGCCTAACTATATATTAAATAAAGGCCTTAACCTAAAATTAGTTAATAACTTATAGAAGAAAATAGTATTTATAGTTATAATTATAGCTTAAAGTAAGGGTAAGTAGAGAATAAATCTATTTATATTTAACTCTATAGACCTAGGTAAGATATTAGAAGTAGGTTAAGAACCTATAGGTTACTTATAAAGTAGCTCCTTACCTAATTAGGAAAAGAATTAATAATAATTTAATAGCCTAGGAGCCTATATACTTATTATAATTATAGATATATAGATATATAAGATTTTAAATATAGATTTATATATTACTATTTTATATACTTAAAATAAAGACCTAAGTTATTAAAAGAAGAAGTAACTAGCTACTAGAGCTAAAGAGTGCCTATAGTAAATTACTAATATAAGATTACTTTAGTTTAAAAGGAGGATTTATATCTTAAAAAATCTAAACCTAGTCTATAAACTATTATAGACTTACTATAATAATCTATTAGTAGGATATTTTAGTATTAACTAAATAATAGACCTTCTATATTAAAACTTCTTCTAGTAAAATATATAGAAGAATATAGTAGATTATATAGTTATATATATAGTATATTAAGTTATTATAATAAAATAATATAAGCTATATAGTAAATTAGGGTTATTACTAATTCCTTTAAGACCCTAGTTATAATTAATAATAGATTTTATTATAAGTCTACTATTAGTATATATTAAAATAAGGTAAATAAACTTAATCTTAGTTATTATTAATAGATATATAAAGTATAACTTCTTCTTTATAATAAATACTAATATAATAGCTATATAACTAGTAGAGTTATTTTATAATAAAGTTAAGCTACTATATAGTATACTTAATAGTATTATCTTAGATTAAGAATCCTTATTTATAAGTAAATTTTAATTAAAGTTATATAATATTTTAAATATTTAATATTAACTATTTACTATATTCTATCCTTAAATAAATAAATAGATAAAAAGAATAAACTAAATACTAAAATATTACTTATACTACTTTATAATAAAAGTATAATATAACTAGCTATACCTATTAATAATAACTTAGTATATATATAATAATATATAAAGTAATATAATAAGTAATTCTCTATTATACTTATTATTTAGATATTATCTTAAACTTAGGATTTAAGTTAAGGCTAACTTTATAAGAGAAGGGCTATTAGAGCTAAGAACTTAAGTAAAAAAATTACTAGAGTCTAAAAAGAAAATAAAAGAATACTAGTAATAAATAGTATAGTAATAAGTATATAACTATAACTAATAGTATTAGCTACTTAAATTATCTTAAGGAGATTTAGTTATATTATTTATAAAGAATTTTAAGTTTAAAGTAATATAGAGTAAATTAGTACTATAATATATTAGGCTATTATAGGTATTAAAGAAAATTAGTATATAGGTATATTAACTAACCTTATTAGAGTAATATTCTTAAATCTATAATATATTCTATATTAGTTTATTAAAGCCTTAAAAAGGAGAATCTTATAAACTACTATTAATACTAGAGCTTAATAACCTAAAAGAAGAATAAGAAGTTAAGAATATTATAGTATATAAAACTATAAATTAATTAATACTTTTCTTAATAAAATAAAAAAGATAACTAATAGAATATAATAAATAATTAATAGAAGAAAACCTAATAAATATATAGGATTACCTATAAGACTATTAATTATAAATTAATAAAAACCTATATAAGAGAGGGAGACTAAGAAAAACTAAGTAATATTATTTAAATC